>JAEIIH010008876.1:0-14737 GCA_018904745.1 Drosophila orosa
TGGATTTAAATGGTACTTAAAAACCCATTCCCCATTATTTCTATAATAGATACATCTGCTTTTGGTAATTTTTAGAGGGTCTTCCATTAATTGCGGGAATAGTAATATCTTTCATTAATAAGTAGCACAATTATTACTTTTTTTATAATACTCTTTCAATGTAGATCAAAATAATGCTCAGAAACCCATTCCCCAGTATGTCTATAGTACATAAGACATCTTCTATTGATCATTTTTAAAAGTTGTACCATTAATTGCGGAATATTAATATTCTTTCATTAATTAGTAACATTATTATTACAAATATTATAATAATCTTTCAACATGGATAAAAATGGTGCTCAAAAACCCATTCCCCCAGTATATCTATAATAGATACAACATCTTCTATTGATCGTTTTCAAAAGGGTGTTTCATTAATTGCCGTCTGTCTTGTATGTATCTTACACCTGATAAGGTACGTAGTAGTAGCTTCCCGAATAGCTCAACTTTATGACGGCAATCAGGCGAGACATGCAAACGAAATATCTAACCGAGACTTCGACTTCCCCTTGCCTTCATCCATTATGGACACGCAACGATAATGTCTTTTTCAAATGCTTTACTTATCGGACCGGGGAATACAATTTGAATATTTTTATATCAACGGCGGGTACAGTACGCAAACCGCAGTAAATATCTAAAGAGGATGTAGCGTGCGTAAGGGTTTTGGCACTAAATTCATTTAAATGGATTAAATGGCATATCGATAAGAGAGTGAAATTGAACCTGTAGATGATTACGTTTGTTCGTGTTTGGTATGCAAAAAAAAACCATAAATCACACTGACTCATCGTGAGGGCTTCTGAATATATATATCTCCATAAACTGGTCAATCTTATCGGTTTTAAAAAGGTAAAAAGGGGAGGTGCTCAGCATGCCCGATTAAATACAATTTCAACAGATTCCCCCGTTATGTCAATACCAAAGAAGTATTATATCTAATCGGAAATTATACGTTATCAATGGAACGATTGGATCTTTGTATCTTCCAAACATAAAATAATCACGTAATGTGAGAGATATTCATATCTACAGAAGTAGTCACGCTTATAGCGGTGAAATTTTTTGGTATTTATTGTATGCAATGAATCATTAAATACAATGCTTAATTCTTGGGATTACGATCGAAGAAATCTGATTACAATTATAGAAAATATTGTACTAATTTATAAATTTGAATTTTCATTTCCTTTGGAATCTTCCAAACATAAAATAATCATTTAATGATAGATATATTCATGTCTACAGAAGTAGTCATGCTTATAGAGGTGAAATTTTTGGGTATTAAATGTTTGCATTTCAGAACCAAGAACCTGAATATAATTTTTTGGTAGTTTTCGTTCTGCTGAACTCGAATCTGGCCTCAAAAAATCTCCTATACGTCAGGGTTTCAAAATTTTGCAATTAAAAAGTTTAAAAAATTAAGTTTTTGGGTTACTTTTGAAATGCTGTAACTTCAAATCAGATTTATTTCACATAAAGATCGTTACGCCATCTTAAAGTACTGATTGTTTTGAGAAAAATATTCTTATTGAAGTTACAACACCTCAGATGTACCCAAAAAAAACGTATATTTTGCACTTTTAGGTTAAAATATCTCGAAATCCTGACATATAGAAATTTTTTCGAATTCAGCGTTTCGAAAACCTTTGGAAAAGAATCTGTTAGCTGTTTCTTTAATTTAAATCTTTATAATTATTTATAAATTTGCACTTCCATTTGTTTCTATTCTCGTGACCCCAATTGTATATAGAAATATGTATGAGGTTTGCTAGTGTGTGTGACATAACAGTTTTCGACATTCCCTAATCGCGAGAACAACAACAACGACAAAACCAGACATTGACATTGAGCGAAACTTTGCCAAAAAACACGCACGTGAGAGCGAAAGAGATGACGAAAGTCGGGGAAGAAAGAAATAAAGAAGAGGGCCGAAAATAAAACGGAAACCGGGTAGCGATCATATGCAATCCTAAGTAAACGGTCGAAATATGTGTATTATTGTTTTGACCATTATCAAAACATGAGATAAGATCCCTGCTGCCCTAGGCTTTCCACGAGTCATGCTTCGCTTCCAGTTTCGAATATCGCCTTGTGCAGCATGAGTTGTGGTTTCCAGTGTGGAACTGGAACTCAAGCCCCAACCAATATTCCAATATTTACCCAAGATGCTTTCACTTACGGATCTCGAATTTCTGCTTGGGATACAGCTTCTGCAGTCGGCCGATGACATGTTTGGTCTGTATCAAAGCCAGCTGTAAATTAAACCAGAGATAGTTAATTAGTTAAGTGATAAATTGCTCTTTTTAAATGATAAATGTAAATAACCGATCGAGTGCGATGAGAGTGAGAGCGCGAGAGAGAGAGCCAGACAGCTTGGAAATAAAGAAAATAAATCAAGTAATTTCAAATTTAAATGCCAGCTGCGGTCGCGGCATGTGTGGCCTTCATTTCAAGCACGATCAAAGGTGGCACAGAGTGCAATTAACACAAATAACATAAGCCAGGCCAAAAATCAAGTTTTTGGGCCCTCAATAAACAAAAAAATAACATCAAACAAGTACAAGTTTTGGCCTCTCTATTTTTTTTGCCCCCTCTCTGAAAAGTGCGTGTGTTGTTGCGAATTGTGTAACAGTAACCAAAAAGTAAAGGAAAAAAATCAGAGCATTTGCTGCAACAACAACTACAACACGCCTGCAGAGCAACAAGTCTCTCTCTCTCGCTGTCCCGCTCTCTCGCTAGGTAAGACTCTTGCATAAATTTGGGGCAGAGGGGGGCGGGCAGCAACAAAATGTGATTGAAATTCAAATGCAACTGCTAAGCGGATGTACATATATTTGGATTATTCCTCACTTACCTCGCTCTTTCGGGAGCCAACCCGTATAACCTTTTCCTGTCCCGCCGACATTATTATTTCTGACTTAAAGTTTCGCTAATCAGTATTGCACAATAGTTGTTATGTTTATGCTAGGTTATTTTATTTCTTCGTTGTAGCTGCTCGTTGTTGTTGTTGCTGTTGCTGGGCCAAAGTGAAAGTGTGCGCGGAGGACAGCTTTCGGGGTCACACGTTGGTCGGAGCGAGAGGGGAGCGTGTGCGAGTGCGAGACGGCGGCGGACCACGGATGAACTTGATGAATGAAAACGTAAATGCAATGCACTATTCAAGACACATAGTTGAGTTGCAGGTATTGTCACGTTGGCTTTGTACTAAACGGAGGTGCCTGCCGAAGAAGTTTTTGTCGCTGGCCGATACTACGTCCGAGCAAAGAAAAGAAACAGTGTGCAATAGTGTAACCAGTACTGGCTACATGAAGGAATTTAAGTGGAACAGTGTGACCAGCTGGTAATAAGAGCTTTTTCCAGTCACATGGGACTTTCTGTATGGTCACACCAGCACGCTCTTGTATTATTTTCCTTTTTCTCGTTGAAATTCCGACTTAACTTTCCGTAAATTGTGAAATAAACAAACCCATAAAGATGTCGCGCCACCGAATAGTGCGCACGATGGACTACAATGACGAGTACGACGGGTATGACGATATCTATGGGCACTCGGTGGAGGACGAGCACTGCATTTCGCCGACAGATGCCCAGCAGTGGCTCTACGATCGTGCCCGTGGCCAGCAGAGCATCTCGGCCTTCATTAGCAAAAACAAAGACATACAGGAGGAGGAGGACGACGAGGAGGACGAGGATACGGCCTTTGCGAAGGCCCGTCGCGATTCCGAGAGCTTCCAGATGCCGCAACTCGACGAAATCGAGCAGGCGAAGCTTAGTTCCTGCGTGGACGAGGTGCGCAGCGTGGTGGGCGATGCCGTGTCCGAGCGCCGCATTGTGGAGACCTCCATGAAGTTTGACTACGACATGCAGAAGATCCTAGACGAAATCCTAAACGAGGAGACCCAAAAGAAGCCCTCCACAAGTCGGGTCAAGGCAGGGGCAGCCACAGTCCCTCCGCTGGTTGCCAAAACCTCCAGCAAAACGGCGCCCACGCCGCCGCCCAAGATCAGCCTGAAGGAGCCGCGTCGAGGCTTCGAGATAGCCTCACCCAAGGTTCCCTCCTCGCCCGTGGTCTCTGGCCGCAACACACCCGTTGACATCACCAGCGACTGCGACCTCGCCCGCAGCTCGGCTTCGCTCTTCAAGGTCTCCAAGGAGCAGGCCCTGCGCAATGCCCGCCAGCTGTACGAAAAGGAGCGCGCCGACCAGAAAAGTCACATTCACATGATTGTCATTGGCCACGTTGATGCTGGGAAGAGCACCCTAATGGGTCACCTTCTCTACGACACTGGAAATGTCTCGCAGCGGGTGATGCACAAGCATGAGCAGGAGTCCAAGAAGCTGGGCAAGCAGAGCTTCATGTACGCCTGGGTGCTGGACGAAACGGGCGAGGAGCGAGCCCGCGGCATCACCATGGACGTGGGCCAGTCACGCATCGAGACTAAGACCAAGATTGTCACTTTGTTGGATGCTCCAGGACACAAGGATTTCATACCAAACATGATCTCGGGCGCCACGCAAGCAGATGTGGCACTCCTTGTGGTGGATGCCACCCGTGGAGAGTTTGAATCCGGCTTCGAGTTGGGCGGACAGACGCGAGAGCATGCCATCCTGGTGCGTTCACTGGGTGTCAACCAACTGGGCGTGGTTATCAACAAACTGGATACAGTGGGATGGTCCCAGGAGCGCTTCAACGAGATTGTGACCAAGCTGAAGGCCTTCCTCAAGCAGGCAGGCTTCAAGGAGTCCGATGTAAGCTTTACGCCCTGCTCAGGCTTGACTGGCGAAAATCTCACCAAGCAGGCACAGGAATCCGGCTTGACCGGCTGGTACAGTGGCCCCCACTTGCTGGATGTCATTGAGAACTTCAAGATACCCGAACGTGCCATTGACAAGCCCATGCGGATGTCTGTGTCGGATATTTACAAGGGCACTGGCTCTGGTTTCTGCATCTCAGGACGCGTGGAGACGGGAGTGCTGTGCCTCAACGACAAGGTCCTGGTGGGTGCCAGCCGGGAGCAGGCACAGGTCAAGTCATTGACCATGGACGAGTTCCCCCAGACGAGTGTCTTTGCCGGCGATCAGGTCTCCGTAAGCCTGCCCGCGGTGGACATCAACAACGTGACGGTTGGCTGCATCATCAGCGATCCTCAGACCCCAATTCCGGTGACCACACGCTTTCAGGCCCGCATCATTGTGTTCAATGTAAAGGTGCCCATTACTATGGGATTCCCTGTGCTGCTCCATCATCAATCACTGATTGAACCCGCCGTCGTGTGCAAGCTGACTGCCTCGATTCACAAGAGCACCGGCGAGGTGGTGAAGAAGAAGCCGCGCTGCCTGGGCAACAACTCGTGTGCCCTCGTGGAGCTGGAAACAAGTCGCCCGATCTGCATTGAGCGATACGCTGACTTTAAGGAGCTGGGACGTGTGATGCTGCGGGTGGCGGGCGTCACAATTGCCGCTGGGATGGTCACCAAGATTCGCTGAGAGATCCGCCCACACACACGCTGAATTTTTGTACGAAATTTTAGTTAGATATTCTCACTTTTGTTGTTTTACTAAATATAGTTTATACGAATTGATTAAATCAAGAACACGCTGGAGCTGTGGAAATTGGTTGTTTGAAACTTTATTAATTCAAATTTAAAAAAATAAAATATAGTTTAAAATCTTGTTACGGTCACACTTTGCAACAATCGATTGCTCAACTATCGATAGTCCCCTTTGCTGTTTTGATAAGTACATTTTTCCACAGTCAAATCGCGGTCACACTCGTTAGTTGTGGGCGAAAAAAAGTTGTCTATTTGCTCCGCAATTACGGCGTTATCAATCAAAAGTGCAACAATTCGCGAGTGCCGACAGGTGAAGGGCCACGAAAAGCAGCGCGTAACGGCACAACCGCTAATCAGGCAGCCGCAGCGAGTGCGAAACAAAGGTAAAACTCCTCTCCACACTCCGCATAGAGTTGCCCTGCCGACATGCGGGTGCATGGCTTGAATTTGTTTCCCTGCCGCTGTTCCTGACCCTTTTGTTATATACACACAAATTACTAAATCGTGGCTAGGAGTGGTTTTTAATTAATAAAAAAAACAACAGTGATTCGAGATCATTGCATTAAGAGCATTGCAAGTCTAAATGCGTTTCCAGTGCGCCGCCTGGTAACCCTGTAAATGAATCATAAGATAGAGAGAGAACGAGAGCGACAGAGAGGGCGAGTTTACGAAGAAGCGAAGAAAAGAGGGAGTGCAGAGTCAGTTCTCAGCATACAAAAAAAAAGAGAAAAAAAAAAAACGCAAACCAATCAAAAACCCGATGATCTCAAGGAATTTTCCAACTAAAAAGTGTTTTCTTTTCGCTTATCTATCCCACAGTGCGCCCTCGGTAACAGTGACCGGAGCGGAACAGGGAACAGGAGAAGGAGACTTCTTTTATCGCCGCTGGGGCTGAAAGCAACAATTGAACGAACGCACGCACCTCGGCGGAAAGAGCGAGCGAGAGAGGGCGAGCGAGGGAGAGGCACAAACACCGACACCGACACTCACACACACTCCACAACCACATCAACACACACACACACACCCCCGTACACGGCACAAAGGTTATCAACAGCAACAACAAGAGCAACAAACTTACTTTAAATATATATAAAATTAAATAACAAAAAAAGAACAAGAACAAGGAGAAAAAAAACGTTCTAAAAGAACCACGAAACTGCAACCGAAAAGCAATCGCCGAACAACGCCTAAACTAGTGATTTTTTTGGAGAGAGTGGAGAGTGGAGAGAGGAGATAAGAAAAAAACAAATTCTGCACAACAACACAACACAACGGCAACAACCACAACAACAACAACTCGCGGAGACTTGTGACTTTGTGAGGAGAGAAACCCACCTGAACAAAAAAAAAAAACCTACCTGCATTTTGGGCTATTAACCATTAAAAGATAGAAGCGATACCATGCGTGAGTACAAAATCGTGGTGCTGGGCAGCGGTGGCGTTGGCAAATCGGCGCTAACAGTCCAGTTTGTCCAATGCATCTTTGTGGAGAAATACGATCCGACCATCGAGGACAGCTACCGGAAGCAGGTGGAGGTGGACGGTCAGCAGTGCATGTTGGAGATTCTGGATACGGCGGGCACGGAGCAGTTTACCGCTATGCGGGATCTCTACATGAAGAATGGCCAAGGATTCGTACTGGTCTACTCCATAACGGCGCAATCGACATTCAATGATCTGCAGGACTTGAGGGAGCAGATATTGCGGGTCAAGGATACGGACGATGTGCCAATGGTGCTGGTGGGCAACAAGTGCGATCTGGAGGAGGAGCGCGTGGTGGGCAAGGAGCTGGGCAAGAGCCTGGCCACCCAATTCAACTGCGCCTTCATGGAGACGTCAGCCAAAGCCAAAGTGAATGTGAACGATATTTTCTACGACCTGGTCAGGCAGATCAACAAGAAGTCGCCCGAGAAGAAACAGAAGAAACCGAAAAAGTCCCTATGTGTTCTGCTATAAGACTTCCAAAACAAAACAAAAACAAAAGAAAACTAAAAACATAAAACATAAAACATAAAAACAGAAAAAACCCGAAACGGAGGCAGATTTTAGAAGGGGGAGAAATGTAAGAGTAAAGTTTAAAGAAGAAAAGAGATTTTTAATTTTTTGTTTTGTTTCCGTTTCGATACGTTTTTGAACCGAATAACCCAAACTACTTACATATACAAACAAAACAAGAAAAAGCTGCAAAACTACAACTAAATAACTAAAAACTAAATGCTGACAAATGTTTTCTCTTAACTGTTTCAACAAGTTTTTTGTAATTATTACCATTTACTACTTATTATTATTACTATTATGATTGTACTATTTTTTCTCTGATGATTAACCATTAACATACCATATATGGGGAATTATTATGATATATACTATACATATTTAAATATATTTGTCGTTCGTTTTTGAACCGTTTTTTTAAATTATGATGCATCAAGTGAAACAACATTCGTCAACTAAAAACATTCGTATTTATTGATTCTTCTTTTCGATTATATACACACTCTCTATACACAACACACTAACAACTATAATACTAAACACGAAAACCCAACAAATATGTATGTATCTTTAAATAGACCGCAAAACAACACACAAAACAAAATCAAATTAAGCTAAAAACCTAAATTGTATTGCCTAACAAAAGAAACAAAAGAGGAAATTCCACAAGAAAGCTAAAATAAAATCGAGAATCGAGAATGGAAATCATGAATGAGGAACATATTTTATAAAAATATTGTATGCAAATGATGTCAAAATGTTGCAAACAAACCAGAAGTAATGATGAGCCCATTTAGTAATTAGTTTAAAACAAATTTACAAATAATTGTTTAAAATAACACAAACACACACACAATCACACACGATCAATTGACAGTACACTCACACCCATACATGCCACATCTCACACACATACATACATCCCCATTAAACACTTACACTCCGGCGTGCTCTCAGAGAGAGCGAAAAATGCTAAAGGCAGAAACGGAAATGAGAGAAACGGAAGTGGGAGAAGAGAGTAGGATGAACTTCCGCTTCCGAGGTTAAAATCAACAACAGACAGCCACAAATTCTAGTATATTTATACTTAAGAAACAAACAACTGTCGCGTCAATCCCAAAAACAAAAAGAAAAAGAAAAGAAAGAAAACGAAGTAAATTTACAAGAAAAATACAAACAAATATTTCATAAATAAACATTGCATATAAACTTCGCGTACGAGTAGTAACCAATATGCCCTTAAATCAAAGTCTAAACACAGCCAACAAACCAACAACCAACATTAAAACTAAATAATGATTAAAAACCTAAGCCCAAGCGTATATATTAAAAATATATGATAAAGAATACAAATCATTTTTGAGCATAATAATAAACAAAACAAAAACCGTTACAATAACATAATAATGTAATAATATGAGCGTGTGAAAAATGTAATTGAAAAACCATTTTTTCGAACTCGGTTTAGCCTACTTGCCGTTGCCTCAGGATCTTCTTCAAAAAAGGGGGATTCGAATATCACAGCATCCTTCTTGGGGAAGGCTTATCCTGAAGCTGCGCCAACTAAAGTAGGTCAAGCCGGTTCGGACATCTTTTAATTATTAATAAATGTATTATGTTTATAAAAAATTAAAAAGGAAATGCAAAAACAAAATAAAAATTAAATAAATTCATGTAAGATGAGTACAAACTTATTGGGAAGCGATAATTTGCAGGGAGAAGAGTTTTCGATAGTTTTATATGCAAAATATCGATTTTAGATCGATAAAAAAAATATCCCACTAATTTTTAATTCAAAAACCATACAAGGATTTTTTTTTTAAATTTCTGAAATATCTGTATTTAATACTTGGAACTTTTTGGGGGACAAACGATCACTTTGACAGGGATTTTCAAAGAGTTGGAGAAGAGTTTTCGATAGTTTTATAAGCAAACGTCGATTTTAAATCGATAAAATAAATCCCACTACATATCCCATTCAGAAACCAAACCCTTTCATCTTTTTAAAGTTTTGAAATATCTGTATTTGATACTTGCTATTTTTTAGGGGGTCAAAAGATCCCTTTTTCAGGAATATTTAGCAAGAGTTGCAAAGTTTTCCATAGTTTTATAAGCAAACATCGATTTTAAATCGATATCCCACTCAATCCAATTCAAAAACCAACCCCTTCATCTTTTTAAAGTTTTGAAATATCTGTATTTGATACTTGGAATAGTTTATATATGTTTTGTTATTCAAATATTTTTACATACAATTACAATCAAATATAGCCGCCTTTTATAAATATAATATAATAATATTTTGCTAGTTTATAGCACGCATATTCATTCACTGGTAAGATCGGAGTTTAGTGGATTCAAGAGTAAAACTGCAGCTGATATGGTATATGCGTAGTGTTTCTGAGATTCGCGGATATACAATAATAATAATTATAATAATAATAATAATGCATGCATATCGTTGATGTTGCCAGCTTGATTTTAAGAAGTCGCCACGGGAATTTTCTGTACAATAAAGGGTTCAAGTTCCGCTTTATGACTAGGTTTTTGGGGGTAAGCAAAGTGCTCTACTACTTAGAAGGGGTGAAAACCTCCCATTTTCCGATTCAACGGGTGTGTGTGTGTGATGCTTTCTATAATCAGTCCAACTTGCTATGTGTTATGGATAAAACTTAATCTACGCTAATTTGGCAACAACGAAAGGGGAACAAAAATTAAAAACAAAACGTATATAAAGACGTAATTAAAAAGGGGTTTTGGGGGGAATATTGCACGGGAGTTTAAGAAGAAATTGCACTTGGGGTTAAAACTAAAGGGTAATACAATCGTTTCGCTTTGAGATTAGGTTGGGAGATTTCGTTCTTTGCTTGGAGAGATTACTTCGGGGTTCGTCTTAGCAGAGATAACTAGCGCACGTGATCGTCACGTTATGGCCGTTGAGATAAGATAACAAAAAGCAGCGCCGGAACCAGCATCCGTAGTTTCACTTGCGCAGCTGTAATTGTCCCTGCTGCTGGCTGCTGGTCTGCTGCTGATGCTGCTGCTGCTGCTGGCTCGACTGCTGCTGTTGCTGCTGCTGCTGCTGGTGGTGTTGTTGATGGTGATGATGATCCTCATCATCGCTGGGCTCTTCGCGCAGCGGCAAGGAGTCAATCTGCTTGGCCGTGGTCACCTTCTTGTTGCGCTGCCAAGTAAAGACCCTTGCCATTTGCAGGAACTTCTTGCGTGACATCTTGCCCATGTTCTTGAGCCGCTCCTGAAAGTTGGCATCATCCTCGCCCTTGGCCTTGCCGCTCTGCTCCTTCTCCAGGGCATTCATAAAGTCCTGATTCCAGCGCAGCTGATTCATAAACTCCTCATTCTGCAGCATCAAGGCGAACTGTTCGTCTGGCAATTCGAAATCCTGCTGCCCGGGTGCCGGCGTGATGCGCAGAAAGCCAGCTGGCAATGGGCCCAGTATCGGTGGATTCCAGCGGCGATTTGTGCGCTGCTTTGTGGGCGTATTATTCTGGCTGTTGTTCACCTTGCTGGCCGATCCCAATGGACGCTGTTTGGGCGAGGCGCCCGTATTGTGGTGATTCGGCGAGGCGCCAGCTGTGGTGCTCAGCAGGCTAGGGACCACTGCACCACCCACAGCAGAAGCAGCAGCAGCAGTAGCTCCTCCTCCTGTCTCCGCACCGCCGCCATCAGTGGTGTCCACCAGCTGGCCCGTGCGCCGCAGGTCTTTGTCCGAGTCGTTCAGGTTGATGAGGCTCTGCTGGGGCGAGACATTAGCATCCAGTTCATTGCGCAGTTTCTCGTTCTGCAGCGTGCAATTTGGTTAGTTAGGCATTCATTAGCGTTTTGGTTTAGCTGTTAGTATAGCGCATATTAGTATACACAAGGGCTGCTGCTTCTCACCTGATTGTCAATGGACATGGCCAGCAGGGCGTCAATAGTCTGATCCACGGCTCCTAGGTTTGCGCGCAGGATAGCCTCAATCACCTCGCGGTCGATGTCCGGGAACATCTTCTTGAAGTCGGCCATGGCCTGTGAAAATTCCAGTTGCAGCGTCGACATGATTCGTATTATTTTTATTTTTCGTCGCCCCCCCACAGGCGCTGATACAGTGTGACCAGGCGGTGGTAGCGCCAATTTATCCACATTTTGGAGACAAATACATTGTTCTCACTGCGGGCGAAGGAAAAGCTAATTTATGGAATATTTCGGAATTAATTGGACTTAACTATAATTATAATTGTAGTACATACAATATTCTCCAACATTTAATTAAAATTATAAGTGTTTTTGTAGCCGTTTTCTATTTCTTCATATTTTGACCCAGGTTAATAGAGCAAAAGTAAAATAAAGTGGATATGGTACATAAGCTTATTCAATTACTTTCTACATAAGTGTTGTATAACGCTAAAGTGCACTTGTGGCGCCAAATCCAAATACATAATTGATGACTTTAAAGCGCAATCAAGTACAGGGTTATGAATGCTTTGAGAGAAAACGGCTGACTGAAAACGCCTGATGAAAGTCAAACAGTCGCGTGATGGCTGATAATTGTGCGGCACGTGCTTGAGCTTTGTTCCGGCATGGAGTGTCAATTCATCGCTTTGGTTGCCTTCTAATAAGTGTCAATTAGCACTGATATGATTGCCATTTATTCTTTATTAGCGATACGCGAAGTCGCTTATCAATCTCAGACGGACAACTGATGAGCCGCCTCCCCCGCTATTAAATCGGGGTGATGTAACCATAAAAATTAATTTAATCACAAGTCAGTGGCTGAAGCGTGGGCGACGGAGATAAGCTGAGGAACTACCTACCGATATTCCCGGATCAGACAAGAGGTCGGGGCGTGCCGGAATAATCGGGAATAATTCCTAGACGAAATTAATTACTGTCTGACTGACTGTCCAGAAAAAGACGAATTTAAATTAGGAAATCATTTTCAAGAGATTCTGTATAATATAAATTAAATCTTTTGAATATAATCTTTATAAAAGCAAGCGATTTCAAGATCTGTATGTCACGACACCCCCAATTAAATCGGGTTTCTGTGTGACTGAATTTTGTTTAGTTATTGCGTCACTTTATTTATTCTTTTACAGGGTATTATAATTTTAGTCAAGGGTTTGCCAGTGAAAGAGTAATTTCCGACCCTATAAATCATATATATTATTGATCAGTATCAAAACCCGAATTGATCTAGATATTTCCGGAATAAAAATAATTTTAAGTAATTTTTTCAAAATTGTAAAAAATGTTCAAAAATAATTTTTTGACATTTTTTCAAAATTGTCAAAAATTTACCAAATTTGTAATTTTTTAAAACTTTAAATTTATCTTACAGATTTATTAGCCTTATAAAAACTCGCACAGGAAAGGTTTCCGAATTGAATTTAAATAATTGTTGGCTAAGTTATGATTTTTTAAACTTTGATTTGTCTAAAAAATTATAATATAAAAGTACCAATAAAAATCGAACCAAGAAATTCGGATATTTCAGGTCCTTTTGATCGGTTTCCAAATTAAATGCAAACTGTAAGTGTATACCAACTTTGACTTTTCAAAGTTAGCTTCCTCTCTAGATTTTCCCTTAGTTATTTTGATAAACCCCAGATCTGCCATGATATGAGGATGATTAAGTAACCATAAAAGATAAGATCAGGCTGGGTTATCTAAATCATAGACATGAGTAAATTTCCATGCTATTTTTATACAAAATCCGGTAACTACGAATTTATTTTTACCCCTTTCTGTTGACTCCGCATCAGTTTATTTATATATGCGACAGGGTTCCCTTCAAATACGTTTTACTTACAGGTACCCAAAGTTTTTAAGATTAATATCACATGATTGTTTCATTTTTCTGTACATAAGTTTGCAATATCCGCTGGAGATTTCAACATCCGCTGCTGTTTGACAAAAATTGCCAGTCCGACATTGACCCAATTAACTTTTAAACTTTTTATTTGTTATAGCTAAATCATTGCGAGTTTAATGACCTACACAGCAAATTTAAGTGATGTGGGGATCATTGATCATGTTGGAAGAAAAATCTCAACCTATTATTATCATAGATTGTAGAAGGCCTTGACTAAAGCTCCTTGGCTAAGAGCAGTGAACCAAAGTCGATTGTGTAAAAGCCTAGATTGTAGTATAAATGGGGATCAGAGATCAGGTTAGTTGCCAATTTATTATTTAGAATAATAATTAGGGAAGCGAGAGAACCCATATGACCCAGAGCAAGTGCTGTAGGGTGCTGTATAACCACTAACTATATATGACACCGATCATAAATCTTGGCTTTATCGGACGATTTGTCAAAAGCGTGGCACGACAAAACGGGCACGAAGATCGGGCGGGCCGAAGACGCGCCTCAACCGAATTGATTCAGTTCCGTTGAGATTCCGCTTCGGCTCGATTGATATAGTGGATCGATCCGATCCGAACCGATCCAGAGAGTTTAGTTCGCTGCCGAACCAGAACGCGCCCAGTAAGAAAGCCGAGAACCTGAGCGTGGTGCCCACTTGATTGTGCCGAAATTAGCCCGCGCGTTGAAATAATTTTAAATTACAAAAAGGAATACACATTTCAAGTGCTCGAGCACCCGAACACCGAAGTTAACACCCCATTCCCGAGAACCTGACCCCAAAAGTGGGCGGAGAAGGTGGCCCCATCGCCCACGCGAACAACATTTGACTTCGTCGGTTGTTTATTTGTACCTGTTGAATTATACCCTTTTTTTGTGTGTATGGCGTCGTCGGGTCTTCGAGCGCCTATATAAATAAATGCTGCCAACGGATTTGCGTTTATTCTGCATTGTCACACCTAACGGTTAAGATTCGCCAGGCGGAGAGACGAGCTCTGGCATAAAAATAATATATATTTTATAAATCAAGTGGAAATTACTAATGAATATTTGAAACAATTCGAAAAAAAAGGAACTGCAAAAAAGTACAGTTACACAAACAGTAAAAAAGTACAGTTACAGTGTTGGAAAGTGTTAAGCGGAATTAACTGAATCACAAGGAGAGATCAAGTGTCAAGAGCCTTGAATCTCTAGAATTTCAAAAATAAGTTTTCAATTAATTGGAGTGCGTTTCCTGTAGAGAAATGTAAGTTAAAATTTTTGATAACTATTTTAGTAG
>JAEIIH010008890.1:0-11125 GCA_018904745.1 Drosophila orosa
AAGTCTACAAGAATTCCAAGTCTAAAAGTCTACAAGAATTCCAAGTCTAAAAGTCTACAAAACTTTCACGTCTAAAAGTCTACAAGAATTCCAAGTCTAACAGTCTACAAGAATTCCCAGTCTAAAAGCCTAAAACAATTCCAAGTCTAAAAGTCTAAAAGAATTCTCCAAATCTAGAAGTCTAAGAGAATTCCCAGTCTAAATTATTCTAAAAGACTTCCAAGCGGAAGTGGAAATATATGCCAATGTCGGCCGCAGATTGTAAAGAAATCGTTACTCTAATCAGTGGAACTAGTGACTAAACAAGCACAAGTTGTGACATTAAGTTTGGCAAATAAAACCCCCAGAAAATGAACCCTAAATACTGTAATGAACCTTCTATATTGTATAGTATCTCCCAGAATAAAAGTAAGCTCCTGAATTGCATAAGCCCAAAGCCCCATCGTCAGCGATTTCTCACCACGCTCTTCACGGCTGAACTGTCGGAAAAGTGAGAGAGAAATAATGATGGAAAGCCCTCTTTTGTATTGGCGACCAACAGACCCGTCGCCGTTGCCGACGCTGGCGGCTTTTGGACCAACTTGGCAGCATGTTCAACCCCTTTGGCTTAACGCTACGTGGCACAATTTCGTGGCCCAGTCGGCGGCAAGGCGAGGAAGTTAACGACTGGCTGCACTTTCACTCGGACGGAAGCCGGCAGTCAGCGGAGCATGAAGTCAGCCACATGCCACCGCCACCGCCGCCGCCGCCGAGTGGAGGAAGAAAACAAAGAAGAGTCGGAGACTATGACGTTGGCACACGCTCGCTTTATTCTAAACCAGGATCTCTTCCTCCGCTGCAGCCTTATCGCAAGCCTCTCGCTCCTTGATCCGCTCCTCGATCAGCGGCCGGAAGTGACGAATGAGTCCTTGCGGAGGCCAGGCAGCCCCATCAGCCAGGGCACAGATTGTATGTCCCTCGATCTGCTTGGTGAGTTCCCACAGCATGTCGATCTCGGCGATCTGGGCCTGACCCATCACAAATCTCTGCATTATCATGTTCACCCAATGGAGACCTTCGCGGCACGGAGTGCACTGTCCGCAGCTCTCGTGCTTGTAGAAGGCCGAGAGTCGAGCAATGGCCTTTATGATGTCCGTGTCCTTGTTCATCACTATCATGGCGCCAGTGCCAAGGGATGACTGGACTGCCATCAGGCCGTCATAATCATGGATTGAAGTTTCAGCCACCTTCTTGGGAATGCAGGGAGTTGAGGAACCGCCTGGAATGATGGCCAACAAGTTATCCCAGCCGCCAATCACTCCGCCAGCATGGCGTTCAATTAGTTCTTTAGTTGGCATCGACATCTCCTCCTCGAAGGTGCAGGGATTGTTGACGTGACCCGAAATATTGAATAGCTTGGTGCCCGAATTCCTAGTTCGTCCAAAGCTGGCGAACCAGTTGCCACCACGGCGACAGATCGTCGGCGACACGGCCACCGTTTCCACATTGGTCACCGTTGAGGGGCAACCAAACACACCGATATTTGCAGGAAATGGTGGCTTATTCCGCGGCTTCCCAGCCTTGCCCTCCAGCGACTCAATCAGTGATGTTTCCTCGCCACAGATATAGGCACCAGCGCCACGTTGAACGTACAAATCAAAATCATAGCCGGAACCGCAGGCATTCTTGCCCAGATAGCCCGCCTTGTAGGCCTCAATGATGGCATACTGCAAGGTGCAGGCTTCGTTGTAAAACTCTCCGCGAATATAAATGAATCCCGTGTGGGCTCCCATGGCCCGGCCAGCGATGAGACATCCTTCGACCAGTTTGTGGGGATCGTGACGCATGATATCACGATCCTTGCAGGTGCCCGGCTCTCCTTCGTCCGCATTGACCAGCAGAAATTTGGGCCTGCCATCGGGAGGTTGGTGCATAAAGGACCACTTCAAGCCACTAGGGAAGCCGGCACCACCGCGTCCTCGCAGCCCCGAAGTCATGATCTCCTGAACAATCCACTTGTCACCCTTGTCCAGGATCTCCTTGGTCTTGTACCAGTCGCCGCGCTTCATGGCCGCCTTCAGACGCCAGTCGTGCCGTCCATACAAGTTGGTAAATATGCGATCAGCATCTGCCAGGGGACCAAATGTGGTCTTTGTCTGGGCTGGCGGTGTACCAGGAGGCGGTGGACCAGGAGGTGGCGGTGGCGGTGGTAGTGGTGAGGCACCCTTAGGAGGAGGAGGCTTAGAAGGTGGACTAGCACCCGATGTCTTGGCTGGCTGCTGGGCTTTCTTTACCCCTTCATTTGGTTTAATCTCTGTTTTCGAATGTATAGATTCCTCTTTTAGGTTCTTAATTTTTTCTACAAGTTTAGGCCTATTTTCCTTGGCCCTCTCCCTGAGTCCTTTCAATAACTTCTCCTGTAACTCCCGGAATTCAGCTTCTTCCAGTAACTTGTCCGCATTTTCATTGACCGGAAATTTCGTTGTGAATAGCCCCAGTTTTAGTGGAAATTTCAGGGAATCTGCATTGTTGGCTCTATGATGATCCTCTTGCTTGATGCTTCGTTGCTCAAAGGATAGCAGATTATCGTTAGCATCATCATCGATGGATTTTCCCTGGCTCATGGTGTGGTAAGTGGAGCACACGGCGTAGACCTGCTGCGTAATCTTTACATATTCAACTGCCTCTTGTGCCAGCACATATTTAATCATTCCAGAGTTTTTAGTGGACTTGCGATCATCTTTGAGCTTCTTTAAACCCGACAAGAAGCGTCGTCCCATAAATGTCTTGTAATTGGTGAAAGGGCGGCGACGCAGCAAAAAGGAAATCATGGTGTCGTCTATATCCGGTTGTTCAAATTTCTCATTTGGGTTTAGACTTGTTTTGTGATGATGGGAAGTGTCAAAGCCTACTATGAGCCCAGATAAATGTTCAAAGAATACAAATGAGGGAAGGAAAACCCATTATGCAGACATTACTCATATGTAGGAATAAAATAAAAGTGTGTGTGTCCCTAACCGATCTATTTATAACATTGGAATATAACCAAAAAATCCAGACCATGCGAAGAATGGACTTTCCCGTTGCCATGACGGTTCACACGACGGCGCCGGGTAAATAACTCAAATCTAATCACCACAAAAAGAGTCGATAAAATGTGAACAAAAAACTATATATGTACATATATGTGGCAAAAAAGAAAAATGGAAAAAGGCTGGCCAAGAGCAAGTAAAAACTGTGCGATATCTGGGGAATATAGCTTTACTACTGGGGTTCACCATCAGGTGCTTCAAATCTGGGTCTTAAAACGTATAGTTTTCAGTTAGTCATATCGTTTAACTAGTCAACTGAAAGCTAGACTAAATATAAACCATAATATTCTACACAATATCTATTGCAATCACGACTCGACATTAGCATTAATATGCCATTTCCATATCGAAAGTGACGGCCATTTCGGGTAACCCAGCGATTCCCCTAAAACGGAATCTCGTATATATCATCAAGCACTCATCAAATATCATATATAGTTTGTAGTTTTTAGGGCAGCATATTGGGCAATGCCTAGGCGCGTGATTTAAGTGCAGCCAAGTGTAAAAAAATGGACAAGAAAATAATAAATAAAAAATACAGGGAAAGAAAATGTATGCCGTGTGTGAGTTGTGGCTGTTACTGTTTCTGTTTGTATTGAGCGACTGAGTGAGTGAGCCGCAATGAAAGCAAATTAGTAATAATCACTTTTGTTATATCTAAACAAAATATGGAAAAAGAGCTCGCACACTCGCACACTCGCCTACTGTGTGGCGCACACACAACACACAATCACACCCCTTTTCCGCAATTTGTATAAAAATGAAAGTAGACAAAAGGAAGTGCTAATTTTAGCGATACGATACCCCCTCATATGCATAGATAAATGCAAAGAAGAAGACGATGAATGCCGCAAGCAAAACACCGCAGAAAATAAAACAAAAAACTGTAATTTACCGCATAAAAGTGTGTGTTTTGATTGGACGACTAAACAGGTGCGTAATTGATGGTTTTCGAAAGCAGGTGAAATTCTTGGGAAAATCCCCTAAAAAGCTTCCACAATGTTAATTCTAACTATAATAAACCGAAAAAGTTAATCAAATCAAGTAATTAGGAGTCCAATCACAGGTTTAATCTGGGCTCACATTCCTTGGGTATATTAGTATGTGTAATTCATAGATTTTGGGTTTGGGTTACAATTTTATTTAGTGTGTGAATTCCCTAAATGATTCAAGTTAAACCCAGGGTTAGTTTAGGAGTTTTCTTGCTATAAGCTTAGGTACGTTTGAGGTTATATCTTTGGGGTGTTGAAAATAGACATATTTCTTTATGGAAAATAACCCACCCAGCATTTGGAATATAATTTTTACAATAATCCCCTTGGATGAGACTTTTTCGAGTCGTTGAAATGATTAAAAAGGGGTTCATATCATAAAAGTCGAAAAAGACTGGAAAATGCCTCGAAAAAGACTGGAAAATGACTCAAAAAGGACTGGAAAATATCTGGAAAATGACTTGAAAAAGACTGGAAGATAACGGTTTGAGTAGCGTGAGCAAATTGAGCCATGGCGTGCCCTTCGCTGCTCTAGGTGATCGAAATTCGATTAAAATATGACTCAAAGAAGAGTCGCTTATGGTTCAATGAAAGGATTATAAGAGACTCTATTATTAGTGTCGCGGCAAGCATATAACCTTTCTCCCGAAGGCCGCCTCATTTATGATCCGAAAACGAGCACATTATCTGCTCATTTTAATCAGAAAACTGACTCGAAAAATACTCAAATTTGATCAGCAATTTCATAAAATGCCGGCTGGGTAAGATATCAAATTCTATCAATATTTTGACAAATTTTCCAGGCCTATTAACCAAGAATAAAATCTGTTTCAAGCTTCCATAATTTTTTTTGTTTACAAAAATTGTAGCCTATCTATTAAATATATTTTTAATAAGAAAACGAACCAAGAGCGTTAAATATTATAAATAAAATTAAATGATTTAAAGGCTATACTCACGAAATAAATCCTTGCGAGCCAAATTTCTAGCACACAATACTGCAAGAAAAAAGGGCAATAAATTATTAAGATTTATTCAAGACAAAACTACAAATGTGCCAGAGACTACTTACTCGTTATTCGAACTTTGTGTGTACCATTGCGACGTGGATAATCCAATTTATTCATAATTTCCGACTTTTAATTGATATTGTTTGGTTTGTATAGAAAAATAAATGTGTGGATTTATTTTGTATTTTGTTTATTTATTTATTTATTTATACGGCAATTACGCGACGCGCTCATGTTTGTTGTTGGTTCGGCGGACAACAGGCGAAGAGGAGAAGCAGCGGAGAAGGAGGAGTAGGAAGCGGAGGCGGAGGAAGAGGAGGAGCAGGTGAAGGCGGCAAGAAATTGTAATTTCATTGCCGAAGGTAGCAACTGCAAGTGTATTTGTTGTTGTTGTGGTCGCTGTTTCGGTAGCCTTGATAGTTGCAATTGTTGTTGTTGTTGTTGGTGCTGCTACTTGTCATTGCACACACACACACATGTATAGATATATATAAATAATAACAGCGATTTGCTGGTTATTACACGCTGCAAAATGGCAAGATAACAAATAGAAATCGGGTATTAATAATAAATTCGCTGCCAAGATAATGAGTTAGTGCATGTTCGAGCGCACAGAACCCAACCCGAGAGGTTGTATACTGAGATCTCCGATTCCCACAAATTCGCAGGTAGGCAAAATATATTCACAAACAACAAAAAAAAACTCACCCGAAAAACTGTTTTGTTACAGTTGTTGTTGCTGTTGCTGCTGCTGCTGCACCTCACACGCACATGTCTCGCTCACTCTCTCGCACACACACATACATACGCCCCTCACGCATGCTGCTGCTGCTGGGTAGAGAGAGGGAGAGGTAACGGAGGAGGAGATGCGACGTCTCGTCTCGTCTCCCTCCCTCGTCGGTATTATTTCACAAATTGCATTAAATGAAATACCACTAGGCGTTTAATTAACTTTAATTTAGTCACTGCTCCAGTATGGGTGCCTCACTATATTTACTTGCACACTCGCATTCCCCTCGCTCACAACGCGCCCGTCTCTCTGTGTGTGTGTGTGTGCGCTACGAAATTTGCAATAATAACTTAACCGAAGGAGGCTGACTCTATTCACACGAAATTTGCCGTACGCACTACGTCCGCCGCAACGCTTTCACGACCGCTTGATTAATCAATTTATGTATTAATGCGCGAAAATATGTTGTCGCGGTCGCAAGCGCTATTGTTTTTATGGTTTCTTTAAATATTTTTAACGCGTTGTTTTATTTCTCGTACTTTTGTGTTATCGGTTGAGATGGGATATTGCCAGTGTTGCCAGATGAAAATTTCACTTACCCCTAAATAATCTCAAAAAATAAAATTTTCCTCCTAAAAAAGCCAAATAAAAATTTCAACAAACGACGTGGGGAAAAAAATTTAACCAAACTATTTAATAATATTTTGATAATACATGCTTTGAAAAAGACCCTTCACTTTCGCCCTAATAATTCTGCTCCCCTAAAATCCCCCCTAGGTCGTCGAAAAACCCAGATCAGATCTGGGAATATACAAATGTGGCAACTCTGGTTCAAAACCTAGTCACGAGGCTTTCTTTGTATCTATCGGGCGTTTTTCTGCATAAAAATCCATTTTTTTTGGATACCACGCAAGGCAGCCTATCCAACTCCTTGATTTGAAACTTTGAAAAATGGAAAGCGGAAAATGGTTGAAAAGTCATAATATTTCTCGCTTATATGGCAACGCCAAGGTCACGAGCTGTTCATAAGCACTTCAAGTGTGACCAGCTGCAATGAAATGAGAAATCCGCTCCTCTTCGAAAGATTTTTAAATATTATCGACTGAAAAGCCGGCGGGCTTATTGGCAGTTATTATTATTGTTATTATTTTAATTATTAAAAACCTTGTAACTTTTTTGGCATCAAGTTTTGGGCGCATCTTGAAATGGACATTGACTTGGGATTTGCGGAAAAACGGGACAATGCCAATTGGCTAACTAACCGATACTTTCCCAGCAAGTTGGGCGGTCAACCCGCGTGGCTGGAACTGGACAGCCTGCCGCCTACGTCTCAGCTGCAGTGCAGCAAGTGCAAGGCGCCCAAATCCTTCCTGGCCCAACTTTACGCTCCCTACGAAGATGAGTTCAATTTCCATCGGTCAATCTATGTGTTT
Organism: Drosophila orosa; assembly: GCA_018904745.1. Classification (NCBI taxonomy): domain Eukaryota; kingdom Metazoa; phylum Arthropoda; class Insecta; order Diptera; family Drosophilidae; genus Drosophila; species Drosophila orosa. The sequence continues at coordinate 7,237 of JAEIIH010008890.1, forward strand.
CTGTGCCGGAATCCGGACTGTCAGCAGGCACAGAGTGCGAGGTAAACAAAGGCGAGACTTTCCTGAAAAAATGTGACTAACAAACGTGGTTTTTACCCTTTAATTTCAGGAATTTCACGGTGCTAAGATCACAATTGCCGCTGAAGAACAAGTACTTCTCGGAGGAGGATCCTGATGACGAAGGCGATCCTCTGGTAGGAAATATATAGCCAGTGTAGCTTCAAATTACTCACTTTATTACTCTTTCAGCCAGCTATTCCCTCCCTGAAGAAATTGTGTGCCGCCTGCGGCTGCCATGCGCCTCATGCCTGTGCCAAGTGCAAAGCCATCCACTATTGCTCTGCGGAGCATCAGCGGGCGCACTGGCCACGCCATAAACTCAACTGCGGTTCGTCTGCAGGAATTACCCGCGAACCTCTGAGCAAAATGGAGTTTCCCGAGTTTGAGATTGTGATGGACAGCAATCCCACAAAGGCTTTGGAAGACGACAAGGATGACGATGCCCGCTTGGCAGAGTTTCAGGAGCTGGAGGCCAGCGGCAAGACTGGCGACCTGAGCAACGTGTCCGAGGCGGAAATGGACAAATACTTTGGCAACACAACTGCCGCTGCCGATGACAAGACCTTCCGGCAGTTCAAGAAGCAAACGGCAGCGGAACCCGAACAGATTATTCGCTACAAACGTGGTGGCGAGCCTCTTTGGATTACAGATACCGTCAAAACAGTGGCCGACCAACTGGAGTCACTACCCAGCTGCAGTAGCTGCGGCGGAGTGCGCCAGTTTGAATTCCAAATCATGCCGCAGACCCTGACGCTGCTGGAAGACGACAACCTTGACTGGGGCGTGCTGGCGGTGTACACCTGCGCCAAGAGCTGTGACATCAAAGGCTATGCAGAGGAACTGCTTATCAAGCAGGATATTGTGGCAGAAGAATAGAAAACTCAAAGAGTTGTAAAATGCATACATGTAAATTTTATATTTTTGTCAATTGCGAAACACACAAACAGGAACACTGACTACTTGAGTTTGATGATGGGGAAGTAGCTGTGCTTGGAGAAATCAAACTCTGGCTGGCGCTTCAATTCCTTCTGATGGCCTCGGGCCAGCACATTCATCACCACGAAATTGGTGCGTGCAATTTGCAGGAGATCCAACATCTAGCAGGAAATTATATTGCTTTAATTAGATATTCCTTGGAGAGTAGCCATAACTTACCTCCTGATCGGGATTTTGAATGCTCTCTAGGACATTGCGCGCCTGATTAAAGTGCTTGCCCGCATAGGTGTACAGATCTTCCACGCTGGGCTCCATCATATGCTCCCTGATGTTCCTAAACTCCAAATACGAAACGGGCGGCGGGCTGGTTAGCGTGGCAAAGGGCAGAAAGCGGCGATTGTAGCGTATTTCCTCGTTGTCAAACTGTGACAGTGGCAGACGCACGCGTCCATCTTTGGTCAAGGCGCCCATGGCCTTGTACATTCCCCCACAGAGACTGAGCAACGCATGGTAATACACAATCTCGCCACGATAAGGACGCTGTTGCTTCTTGTTCTTCTTGGGCTTGGCAGCCTTGCGATTCTTGGCCGCTCCTGCGCCGGCATTCTGCAACCTGCTCTGATGCTCCGCATACTCTTCCTGCGCCAGCAATATGTTCTCCGTTCGCGTCAGTGCTGACACCAGAAAGCCAATGAGAAACTCGTAGGGATACCAGTAAATGTAAAGGAATTCGTGGACAGCATACAGCTCCAACTCAAAGCCGGACATCAGGAAGATCAGCATGGCACGGAAGCAGTTGTACAACACCCAAGTAGAGAAGTGAGTGCTGTGCTTCAGGGCAGTGGCCAGCGACTCGTTGCCCTCCATGGCTCGCTCGTTGGCCAGCTGGTTCATCAGCGAATCCAGACGCGCTGCATCCACCTGAATGGTGTCAAAGTTCTCAATCAGACGAGCCAGCTTATCCCTTTGCCGGGCGCGATTAAAGCCGCAGATGCGTATAAACTGTGTAAAGGTGTTCATGTTGATGCAGTAGCGAAAGAAGTTCTCCAAATGCTGCTGCACCTTAGGATCAGCGGCCACCGGATGCTTGGCATTCAGCACAGGCGGTGAGTTGAAGATTTGCACAGAGTGTCGCAGAAACTGCTTCATGGGAAGCTTGCCATGCACTATCCTTATGTTTGAGCTAAAAAGGCTTTGCAAAACGCTGCGGGAGAGGATGCATTGACCAGACTTTTTGCTGTACTCAATGAAGAAGTTCTAAAAAGAGTTTTGGGTAAAATGGGGTACCTTTTACATTAAAAACTTGACCTACCAGCGCTGCGTAGTAATCCTTGTGCTTGACCACCTTGCAGGCGTACTTGAAGCGCGAGATCATCTCCTCCAGGAACTGATAGCTGGCCGGACGATCTCTGATCTTGATGCTGCGCGGAAAGGCGGGCGGTTGGCTGCGATCATGAATGCGTGGCGAGAAACCCATGGGATTAGGAGCCTCAGCTGGCGGGAATAAACGTTGGTTAATCCGGAAAAAGACTCATCAGTGCTAACTTACAGCCCTTCTCCGGCTGAATGCCCCGATCCATGGTCTTCCTAATCAACGGCAGCAACTCCATGGCCACCTTGAGGTTCTTGTGTATCTCATTGATGGTTTCATCTGCCGTTTCCGCATTTGCCATTTGCTCTACTAAGTAGATAACCTGGAAAAGATTACGCATAAAGCGCAGCCTGTTTACCACGGCCATCCAATCCTCTGTGGCTGTCAGCTTCTTGCATCTGCGCACCAACTCGTCTTCGACCTCCTTGAGGGCACTATAAACCCCAGCGGGTTGAGCCTTCTCAGCGGCCAGCAAGGCAGAGTTGCCATACAACTGGAAATCCTCCTCCTCGTTGACGGCAGCCGCAGAAATAATATTCTTAATGACCACAATGAGATTTCGCACGGCTGTGCAGAAGACGCGCAGTGCCCGGTCTTTGATTTGCGATGGAGCGTGTAGATAGAGGCAGGTGAAGAGCACCTGGTCCATGGAGTTACCCTCCAGCCAGGACACAAGGCAGGAGAAGAGAGCATCAAAGGTGCCAATCAGTTCGGCGGGCGTGAGATCTTCCAGCTTAATGGCGCCCGTCTAAAAAAGGAATTTGCATTAAGAAAGAACATCAATAACATTCCAATTCCCAGCCTTACTGCAATGGCAGCCTCAAAGGAGGGCGGCGGCAGGTCCTGCTTATCGAAACCCATGCCCACATCCATCTTGGGATCCATTATCTCAATCGCCGACATCGCTTCGAACAGCCCGAAAAGCATGTCTTGGGCCAGCTCTCCCGGTTGCAGTTCGGCACAGGCTTCGTGGAACTCCTTGGTGACATCCACCCAGCCATGGATCGGGTATTGTGTAATGTCCTCGGCGGCACTGCCGCTTCGCATGGTGCGCTGCACCTCAGGATCAAGGAAACCGCACTCGCCCACGCTCCACTCGTCCTGCTCAGAGCTGCTGGCACGGGCAGCAGCGGCCGCGGCGGCCGCTGTGGCTGCCTGGAAGTCGGCCGGATCTGTAAGGCTACTAAGAAGGAGGGGGGTAGGAATTTATATTCATATTTATATATGTATTTATAGAAGGAAGATCCAGAATCACAGCACCGGGTGGTGCTGCTGGCCCTGCCTCACCTTCCGTTCATCGTGTTCTGCTCCATACAGCCGGGCAAAGTCTTTGCCTATGTCTTCTGTTGTCGCTCGTCGGGTGTATAAATTGTGGCTCGACTTGCTTCTAATAGTCTTTTATTTATAAATTATAATATTAAACCCAAAAAAGAAATGTTACCAGAACAGCTGTGTTGGTAACAGTGTTACCAGATGATCATTTGGCTTTCCCTCTAAATAATCTCAAAAAGTTGAAATTTC
>JAEIIH010008907.1:0-11759 GCA_018904745.1 Drosophila orosa
AACTTTCTCTGATACAGGGGTTCCATCGAACACTTTAAGTTGTCAAATTAATTCATTTTGCTAGCTGTAACATTTTTTAGTACACTTATTGGGCATAATTTTAATTGATATCAAATCTATAACGATTTCAATGGGCCTCCCCTATATAATATGGTAAACTTTTCTTCCCAACTTCCAAGTCCACTTGGAATTTCACTTTCATCCGCTGGACGCCGGCGCGCCTTCCGTCAAAAAAAAAAAAGAAAAGAAAAATGTAAACAAAACGCTCAGTTGAAATGTTCAGCCAAACGTTTCTTCGTCTGGCTCTTTGAGTTGTTTTCCGGCGTGGGCAAAAATAGCATAGGCATTTTTCCGATTCTTCCCGACTTTTCCGAGTGAGAGGAAAGCTCATGCTCTCAGGAGGGGTCTTTGCTAGAATGTGTTGGCCATTGATTCCGCCGCTGGCCATTCAGTTCTGCTTTGGTTGTGTTCCCGGTCGTATCGCCTCGCGTCGTGTTTTCCGGTCGCGTTTTTCCGCCTTTCCGTCGCGTTCACTGGTGGCTTTTCCACGCGTTTCTTGCCAAAATTCTAAACGAAATCTACCAAAATCCCCAAAGATATTTCAGCGATTTCTATGTGGGTTTAAACATTATATGTACACATCTCGGGGCATTTGACATATACTTGGAATAACTTAAGGGGTATATGGCATTATCTTAACTTGCTAATTGGATTGTCAACACAGATACAACAACAAGTGCAGACGGGCGAGCCTGTCACAACAAATACAACACTGCGACTCCGGTTAACTTCGCCGGTTTTTCACGCGAGTGTGCGTTGTGAGTGTGTGTGTGCTTTTCTAGTAATCAATAGTGGCATTTGTTTTCGCGCGTTTTACTTTCTAACATACTTTGGGCCTCGGTTTACTTAGACCGCCCCCCCTTTTCGTGTTAACCCCTTGTGTTTCTGTGACAACGTGAGCGGCCTAAACAAACGTGGTTATTCCACGAGGCCCCCCAACTCAAACCATCGAAAAGAAACGCAAGAAATCGCCCCAGAGAAGCGGCTAACTTTCTGTTCTGGAATGATAAAGCTCCGGCACCCAAATGCCCGACAGTACGCGCTATAAGTGTAAGTACAAGTTAACCAGAACAAAATGTTATAACCATTTTACAAGGGTAGAAACATACATTAAAAAATATTATAACAAATTAATAGACTCTGAAAGTCTATAGAGAGTTTGATAAAATGTAGTCGAATTTATTTTCAAGAATTTCAACTACATTTTTACAATTAAAATAAGTGTAAGTACCAGTTAACCTGCACAAAGAGAAAGGTATATTTGGAAGGATGTTCCAAGGCTAGACAATATTTTAATAATATTATAACTAAGTATAAGACTAGGCAAATCTATAGAAGGTTTTATAAATGGCAAGAATTTATTTTCAAGAATTCCAACTACTTTTTTACAAAAAAAATAATATCTAAAAAATCTCTAGAAACAATATTATTTTTCCAATTTATTCTCCGTGCAATTTCCTTAATTGTTTATAAACATTTCAGCACATCCTCTGGTACATGGTACATTCAAGTATTACATCAGCTGAGGTACAGAGGTGTGGCCCCTCAGTCATGATTCAGCTTGAGAACCAAATCTGTATCTACTCGATGTGCTAGGAACTTGTATCTATTTGGCAGCCGCATCTTCTGAAATGATCGCCATCGTGTGCGTTTGTTTTTCCAATAGTTTTCCTCTAAAATTGGATCGGTTCGTCGGCAATTAAGGCCCCCCAAAAAAATAAGATATATGTATTTGAACTAAACTCATTCGTTGGCCTAATATGAATGAATGAATCAATGCACTACATCATTTCTCATGTCAGTTTTTGGCTTTACCATGTGGTGATGTTCGAATTGGGATACTATATCATTCTTGCAGTTCTAGAAATGTCAAATATTTGATGATCATGTTGATTTTTATGGAAGTCTTTGTGTTACAGAATGAAGTGGGTGTTGTGTGTTTCAATTTGTCATGTTTTACTTTTCTGATAAGAGAAAAACTGAATTAGTAGTAGTCTTATATTTTAATTGGTAAATAGTTTTCCCCATTGTTTATTGATTCATACTCTTAATTAACAATTTTTTTAATATCTCACTATTTATTTATTATTTTCTAAACATTTTACAGAGTATATATCTATTTTCTAGCATTAATTTCTTTTAAATTTTCCCTTTTGTTTGCTTGCCTTTGCTGTGCCGCACTCGTAAAATGTATCTTTTGAGCACAAATGTCAAATATTGCTTTTTAAGGGTCACCGGCTAAATAGTATTGCTCTTTGCATATTTATTTTCAATGTTGCCTCGTTCCAACTTGGCAACTTGGCCAACAAAATAGTATTTCTTTTTGCCTTTGTTTGGGCCAAAATAAACCGCCCTTTGGCTCAATTTGGTGGTTGGTCTGGTTGAGTCATTCTCGTTAAGGGTTGTCCACTTGGTGAGTGCATTTCTTTGCCCAGAAAAGATAGTTTAAGTCGTTTATTTTCCGGCCAGACAGTGAACCAACAAAGTGCCTTCCTTTGAGCAATTTGATTTATTTGCCAAAAAGAGGAGAGCTAGAAAAATGGAAATAAAATCATTAGCTTTATATTTTGATTTCGGTTGATTCTGTAGTCTTCCATATAGATATTTTATTCTGTTCTCTTTCCACGCGAATTGACGTCAAATTGTTTATGCAGGCCATGGGCCGTTTAGTTGATGGCCGGCTGGTTTATATATTCCCCTGTATTCTCCATATGTAGATAGCTACAAGTATTTTTATATACAAATGTGCCCCGATATTGTGATTTCTATATAGGGAAATTAAGCGGCGTCTTGATTGAGTATTCCAGTCGGGTTTCGATACAAACCTTTGCCAAATACGCGACTCGAAGGCGTCACAGATTTGCGCGTTCAAATCGCCGCTGAAATATTAATGCAACCGCGATGCTTTTCGTCTGTTTTATTTTCGAATCGTTAAATACACATTATTTCGGGCCATATTCATTTTTTTTGGCTTAAATGGCGTCGTCGCGACACGCGCACTTCCGTCACCCAAATGTTTTTCGAAGAGAAAAGCCCCCAGAAAAATAAGAAAAACAATTGCCAAAATACAATTTGTTTTTTTGTGTGCGACAGAGTAACGACATGGGGCAGCAAGTGTTAAAATAAATTGTGACAGATTGTCGGTTGTGCTGTATGTACATTCGATAGCTATATAATATCAGGGTCTCCTTACGATTTGCCACGTACTTTTGGCTCATTAAAATATGAAAAATTGTCTGGTCAAGACAGAGAAAACGATCGAGTTTGTTGGGGATAATGAGACATTTGCAAAGATTAATGGAGCCTGTAAAAATTCTTGCTGTTATTAAATATTTTTTTGGGACAAGCTCTTGAGCAGTTCAGTGCTCTTTTCTGGCAGTAAAGATTTTTAAATATATTATTTTTGCTATATTTACATTTCAATAAACCCTCAAAACCTTATAATGAGATGATTTTACTTTTTTTAAACCTTTCTGCTATAATAACATTTGAATAAACCCTCAAAACCATATAATAAGATGCCTTTACTTTTTTTTAAACCTTTTATTTGTTTTATTTTAGTCTTTCTTCTGCAAGAAACTTATTGTGTTTTTGTTGAGTAATATTTTCCATTTCCTTATCCCAAAAATATATTTTCAAATGTCTGCATACACAAAACGCTTTTTAAAAAAAAGTTCTCTAAATAAATTTCTAGAATTCCCAGCTAGACATTAATTTACTAGACAGACAGATGGAAGCATATAGAATGGACAAAGCAAATCTCATACCCAAAATAATCCACAGGTCTGACGACATCAGTGGCAATATCGAAGGCCATGAAGGAAGTGTTGCAAAAAAAAATATATATGAACACTTTTAGATTGTGGTGACCCTGAAAAAGAGCGTATGTTTGGCGGTGGTTTCGGTTCGAAAAATATCCAAACTGGGTCATTAAAAGGGGGGCAATATGGGTTGACTCAATTTCGCGGACAACAACGAGGTCAGGACAAAACGAAAGATAGGCCAACCCGCTGAGCTTACATGGCAACAACGGAACGGAACCCCCAAGTTTCCAAGTTTCCCAATAAACAATCCAATTAAAACAATTGCCAGGGACAACGGACTACTATCATATCTCAATGCGTTTTGCATTGCGTGCGCTTGTTTGCCTCTGGGGCCTTTATGGGTCAGATAGTTTTCTCAGATAGTAGATACTACTGTGTTTCTGGTGGTTAGTTTTTCCCAGCGATAAATTTCTGCGCCCTAACACCATAGCTTTTCCTTTGCTGCCTTGCTGCGATGGAAAGTGAAAGTCCATGTGCGTCGGGCCAACCAATTTAATGTACATTTCTGTTCATTAATCTTTCTTTTTGTTTATTTTTTTTTTTTTGCCATTTTTTTGCGATAATGTTTTGATTGTTTTGCTCCATGTGCGACTGCTTGGCTTTGATTGATTTGGCTTGCCTGCAAAATGGGGAAAAAAATTATACTACATACAACAAAAAATAGAGTTTCTTTCTTCATTCTGCGGTCGGCCTCAAATTGATACAAATTAGCATTCCCCTTCGTATCAAATTTGATTACCACGAGTTTTGCCTTGGTTTTACACGTTACCATTTTGATTTTTTTAGATTTTGAAGAGCTCTTCGTTTCAGACGAGATAATGTGTTAGAGTAAAGACAACTTAATGGCTAGCTTGGGGCTTAGAAACTGAAATAGATTTCTGTTTGTTTTGGGTTGATTATGATAAATGATCTGTGGTGTTTTGTTAGCTTAGCAAATTGATACTTGATCGATTTTCTCTGACTTAGTTACAGAGCGGAACTTGTAAAGAACTAGGGGTTTCTGTAGCTATTTTCATAATTTATTAGGTTTAAAGGTTGTTTTAGAGAAATCTAGTTTGGCATGCCTTTGGTTTATTATTCCATTTTAAACGAAAGACTGACAGTTCTGCTTAGGTTTCTTTTCCACCATAACTCGACGGAGTTTCTCCCCTTCAATTTGCCAGCTTATTAACGCCATCTCCCCGCATATATCTCTGCCTGAGCAATCAATCCGTCTGTCGGCATTTGGGGACATAAGATTGGTTTCGGTCTTTGTGGGTTGTTGCTTGTTTTTTTTTTGTTTTGGTATAATTACGGGTTGGCAATTGTCTGTAACCCAATTTAAGCTTGGCATTTCATTCAAGTTCACATGCAAACACGTTATTTTGCTGCGTGGGCTGGAAAATTGTTTCGCGCCTTGTTCGTTTTTTTGTTTATTCCTTTGAGAAGTAAATCCAAATTGAATTTGCATTTTGAGCGGAGTACAGACCTGGAATATACGAGCCATGTAATTTGAATGGAAGAATGGTTATTATGATATTTGCATATAAGTTGGCAATTAATTGGCAACCACTGCGAATGGCACACCTCGCGAGTCAGACATCAAGGATTGGCTTTGAATTGCAGTTACCTATATTGTATATATAGGATGCATGTTGTCGAGGCGGATTAGGGTCCGTCATGGGATTAGCATAACAGAGATTTCTCGAGCTGCGTTTAACCCGGAACGTGCCGGTCTATGGCATTCCTCCAATATACTCAGTTTTCTTCACAACTTTGTCTAAGCAAACAAGAAATCGTGGCACGTGATAATTTTACAAATTAAATGAAAACCGAGAGACCAGGAGTAACAATAGCATAGAGCAGCGCACCTACAAAGCGCCAGATTTCATAAAAATACATGAGTAGGGCCCATAAAAAAATTAAAATAAAAACCAAAAGGCAGCAGCAGCTGCATAGGTGGATTTTATTGTGTGTATGATGGACTCGAATAGTTGGGTGTTGGCTTCTTTTTGGAATATTCAAACGTACTTTGCTATCGTATTTTGTATCGATGCGTACGTTCTGCGAGACTTGGGCAAAAGTTTAAGGGAATTAAAACGGGGATGGGCCTTGTTTGGGGAGTAAATGAATAGTGATTGCTCTGTGTTTATTTGTAGATTTTTGGGATCATTAAAAAATGTAATTCATTTGTAGACTCACAGAATATAAACAACGATAATATATAATTATGTTAAGTTTAAATCCTTCAGTAAAAATAATTACAAAATTTTTTAACATGCTGAAATGTATGTAGATCTTATATATCTAAGAAAATAAGATGTTTCGCATGTTGTAAGCCACCTCTTCCTTACAGAAACACTAAAAAATTTTAATCCTACAAACTTCCCTGAAAATCTAAGCCAACCCTCAAATAAACATGAGTTTTTGTGTAATTAAAGCTAGAAATAACCACAAGCTAGCCAGATATACCCTCCCAGATAGAGTATCTTTTGTTTTTTTCTCAACTATGTATGTATATCCGATCATAACTTGAGATCTGGACGTGCTGTCGATGCGGGGCGGGAGTCACTACTCATTTAGATGGGATCTGGCATGACGAACGGACCCGAGATGTCTGAAGGAGGTCTATATTTAGGTCTATATTTCTAGTTACAAAGTCGGGGGGGTTGCTGATATAAAACGCCTGATTAAATTTATGCACACACTATGGAATGGCGTTGCAAACGCCGCACTGCACATTTCACTTGTGATTTATGCCGACGGGGCGTGGCGGCTCAATTGGGTTTCCCGAGTGGGTGCAGTTTTTAGTTACCCAGGCACCCAAGCAGTAACCGATCCCCAAGAATTTCTTAATGGTCAGTCGGTGGTCAGTAGTTACGTGACCACAAAGTGTTTTCTTTTTAAACAAAACGTTGACTGACGTTGGCGTTGCGAAAGCAAAAAACGAAAGTGCCACTTGGCAGATTGTCGCTGGTTTGCTCGTTGGTCAGCTCCTTGCATTCGATGCAGCTCCTCCTCCTCCTCCATCAAACTGGTCGATTGCCGCATTGCATCATCTTTTACATCGTACATCTCATATTTCGTATAGTCGTCTGCTGGCCGGCTGTAAATACCAAATATAATTGTTTAACTGTCCATAAAAATGGAGAAGCATAAAAGGAGACCCTTTTCTTGGCTGCTGCCAACTGTCCATTGAACTTGGCTTCGCGTCGAGTCGGGGCTTTTAAAGTCGACCTCAAAGAGATATCTTGAACATAAAATAAATTCACACCAGTGTGGCAGAAAGTATCTGGTGGATATATACCCCAACAACTCTACCTGACACTGTCCCATCCATCAATCTGTGGAAAGATTGCGCCATAGGTCGGCGGCAGGTGTCGAAGATGTTGTTGTTGTTTCTTTTGGGGGTGGAACTCATAGGCGTAGGAGCCAGGTGATTGAGGGATCTTTCTCTTCATTTCCCTGAGAATTACGTTGAGTTGAGACGTCATTCGAGGTGTGGGAAAAAGAAAGAAAAAAAGGAATCGCATCCAGGAAGAGCTGCCGCCTGGTTAGGTCGGAGATAATTGGTGTGGGAACCATTGGGGATTTGGAGGATTAAAACTGGATATTATTAGGAAAGAATAAGCCTATGCTGTTTCTTTTAAAATTATACAGAAGATAGTGTTAGCATTGTTGTTGCAGAAGTTTTGGAAGTACTTAGAGAACAAGTAAGGAATTTCATTAAGTTCATTTTTCTACAGACAATCTGTTTTATTCATTCGATATAATACATTAATACTACAATCAGATCTTGTTAGCATCAGATGCATATTATTGATATTTTATATCAATGAATTTTTAATAATCTATTTAAGAGTGTTCAAGAAAATTCCAGCCTTTGTGGATAGGTAAACACATTATATAGGCAGTTTGAAGTATTGAATCAAAATATTGTTCTTTGATAAAACCCTATGATAATTACTGTAATTTTGAAAAGATAAATGATCTAAAATAAAAAGGGTCAAAGATATAAATTTTTACCTGAACATAACATTAATTTCCTTTTAATATGTTTTTAAATAATACTCTTTCGACATAATTCGAGATTTAAGAAATTTAAAGGATAATAAATAAACAATAAATGTGGAAATGGGAGAGAATAAACAGGCAATTAGCCATAGCAAAGAGCCGCTACACTTTCTTAACCCAGCATCTCAGACCAAAAAGTAAATGATCACCGAACCGTAATTAACCGAATCTGTTCAACGATTTTAAACTATTTCTTCTCTGCATAAATACGAGATAAATATAGTTTAAAATGGAGCAAAACTCTCTATTATGTCGGCAGCAAGCTACCTTTCGCCACATTTCGCCACATTCCCAACCATTATTAATGCATTTGGTTAGCCGCCGCCACAATCTGTCGCCATAAACCGAACGTAAGCCTCAATTGAGCAAACTTGATTTATGACTGACTGACTGCAATTGCACATACAATATTTCGCTATCGCCGCACTCTCACTCTCTACTCTACTCTATTTGGAAAAATTGCATGTCAACGGAAATTGCTTAATCATTTCCACGCATATCATATCGCATTTTCTTGTCTGCTTGTGTTTTATGTTTTGGTTTTTCGCCAAGTGACTAATCCCATCTGTCGTCTGTCGTCCTCTTCCTCTTTTACAGGTAAGTTCCAACGATATCTTTCTGCTGCCCATGGGCAATAAAAGGAAATCATTGCGTAAGTCAATAAAAACAAAATTGATTTGTTTACTTAGGACGATGAGTGTTGGGAGTTACATAATCCTCTGGTTCCTGTGAGGAAGTGGAACGACAACATAAAACATAAGACATAAAAAAAAGGGAGCCATTAGCATGTGCATCCTAAAATGTGAGGCTCATAATGGATTTCCCAATCAATTTCCAAATGATTATGGTTACCACTCATTTGCAACATGGCGCGACCATCGAAATTATTGGCTCATTTGGTCAAGAGGCTAGCCAAAATACAAGGTACCAACAAAAAATATAAAAACAAGAAAAAAGATACGAAGACGTACCCGTGAGATACTCCACTCCTTGATTATCATCTCCTTTACCACCACTACCTGACCCCTTGTCGCGCCTAACGATCTTTAACCTGGCCAACCGATGCCGGCCCAGACAGTCGGCCACTTGTCTGGCTCTTTTGTTGTTATTGATCGTTCGTTGTACTACACAGCATTCAAACGTGCGTCGAGTATCTTTGTATCTGGCGAATGCATTTGCTTGTACACGCAAAGAAAAAGTATCTATTAAAGGATATTCATTGGAAATTCAACAAAATAAATTAGGTACAAGCTTCCTAAGAAAATATATAATTGGGAATCGGAGAGAGCTAAGACTTCATCAATGTTCTTATATTATTTACATACTAAAAAGCTAAGGGAAAATATATCTCGGGTATATAACAAATAGATTGAATATTTGAAATACAATCAAAATACAACTGAAATCTCAGAAAAAATCATAAAAATCTAATGTCCTTTTTTAATGATCAAACTTTTGAACTTAACTAGTATGTTTATATTATTTTTCCTAGTGCACTTTACAGCCTGTCTGTTTCTGAGTTGTTTTTACTGATGTTTGCCCGGCTCATTTGCAAATCTGCTGGGTAATCAGACACCGGCTAGGGATGTCAATTAGCTGATGTTGCTGCTGCTGCTCCTACCGCTGCTGTTTCCCCAAGTGCGTGACCATTGAACCTGCATTTCCCATTTCCAAGTACACAGACCCAGCTCGCTGTTCCCAGTTTAAAGTGAAAGTGAAAATTTGCGCTGGCAAATACAACAAAAAAAAAATGAAAAGAAATATACTGTCCTGAGAAAGGCGTTCAATGAACTTCTCCCATGACTTGGAAATCAAGTTTAGCCCGGTCTGCCAATCTTTTTGCTCGCTAAATCCCGCCCAGAACTAATTGAAGATTTCATATCTCGGCATTTATGGGCCCTTCGCAACTCATCCCAATCTCAGTCTCTGTCACAGTCTCTCAGTCGTCGTCGGCGGCTCCTAGAGTAAAGCAGACAATTTATGATACAAATTAAATGCATGAAAATTATGATGAATGCGAGGCAAAATTTATGTTGATGACATACCCAACAAAAGAGCGCCAAAACCCGCCCAGGGTCTTTCTTCTCATTGCTCCCTAAGCTCCTCAAACTCCTCGAGCTTCTCCTGCTCATTCTGCTCCTTCGATTTCTGGAGGGCAGCTCCAATCAAGAGCCAGACGATCCACAGACAACAAAACCGGCGAGGAGTCGCTGAGCTCTCAGACCAAGTCGTTTGTTATTCATAGGTACACGAAGAAAAAATTATCTCGTTTATATTAAAGTTTCGAATTTAAAACGGGATATATAAAGGAAAAAAAAAAATATTCAAATCTGGCTTATTTCTGAAATAAGAAGGAAAACTGCCAAGAATAATAAACCAATTGTTGTAAGATTAAATTTTTTTTTATTTATTTACTTATTTTTAAAGATTTACTTTGTTGTGTTTTGCATTTATTTAATTTAAAAAATAGTTGAACAAAAGAGAATAATATGCCCCAACGTTAATACACACACTTTATATGACTTTAATAGGGCTTTTATAATAGCTAAGCTTCAAAACAGCTGATAATTCCCAAGTGGTTATTCAACCAAAAAAAACATTCTAACTCTGATGTATTTAATGAATAAATCAGCCATCTCTTTTAAAAATAGAAAAATCACTGTTTAAAAACATTTTTGTTATAATAACACAATCATACGATAAGTTAATAGTCAGTTGATAATTTTCTCTATGTAACTCTGGGTCTGGTCCTAAGATCCACACCATACCGCCTCTCCCTTTATCGCTTTTTGAGCAGCTGCCGAGGAGGAGCTGTCGGAGGAGCAGGAGGAGATCCCGGCGAGTTGGTGGACTCCTTGGGGGCTTCGGTTGGGTCTCGGCCTGCCTCTAGCCGAAAGTTGTTGCGTATTTAAAATGGAAATTGCAAGTTTTTCGCTTAACGTTCCAATGTGTCTCCTTTCCCTGTCTCTCTCGCTCGTCGGCGCTTTTGTTTCACTTTCGTTTGCTTGATTGCAGGTTTTTTTCTTCTTATTTTTCTTATTTTCTGTGTATTATATGTATATATATATATTTTTTATTTGGTGCATTTATCACGGTGCCACACATTTGTGCCACAAGATGCCAGAAGATCGGGCAAGCTAAATCAGCCAGAGTTTTCATTTTCCTTTTCATTTTTCGACAGACAGACAGTTACAAGCTAATTTCAAGGGTGCACGATTATCGGACAGGTCCACGCCCTTCTTTTTTGAGCAAATATTGATGTATTTGGGTGAAATTTTTACCCAAAACCAAAACCATCCGCAGTTTTGTCATCTTTGGCAGGCTGGCTGGCAGGTTATGAAATATTTCGCAACATTTTGCTGCAAACAATTTCCTGTTTTTCTTTATTTCACTTACGCACTTCTCTCCACTTTGGCTGCTGGGTTCGTTCGGTGGGTCTCTCGGCCGATCGGTATTAATTATTATGGTCTCGTTTTATTTTTTCACTTGGCGGTTGCTTTTTTCCTCCTTTTAACTTTTAGTTTAGCTTTTATTTTGAATGCCTGGCGAACCTGTTGCAATGCGTTCCACAAAAGCTGAGATCGAATGGGTGTGGTGGGGAGATAAATAGTTATGAGGTTTGGGTTGGATTAGGTTTTTGTGTGCAGATCGGGAAAAGCGGGATCTATAAAGGGAGATTTGCGAAATAAGATAAAAAAACACTCTTAAGGGGGGAATTTGGTGGTTCTTTGAGTAATTTTTGTTTATTTTAGTTTTCTTCTTGCCTTTTCCCACCTGAGATTTCTTACGAAATAATTGTAGAAGAGGACTTTCAATGTTTTA
>JAEIIH010008911.1:0-11658 GCA_018904745.1 Drosophila orosa
TTAAAGATCCTATCCCCTTTTCTTATTTAAAAACCCTTCAAAATGTATAACAATTATTTGCTTTTACCAACAAAACTAATTTACATAAAGCAAACACACATCTCCAATTTTTAAAGAATTAAAACTGTGGAAAAGAACCCAAAATAGTCTTAAATTAAACCCCGAGAATAAAGGGAAATCCCTTAGGGGAGCGCTTGCAGCAGCCAAGGGAGCCAACAACGCCTCTTCTTTCTGGGCCAAGATTAGACAAAAGGAGGTCCCAGTTCTAGTCGCAGAGCCGCTGCCAAATGGGATTATCGATGAGCTGTGAAATCCCTTTAGGCGGAAATGCCCAAGGAACCCACACACACAGAACACCGGGACAATGCAACAAGTGTTGCGGCAGATTGAGCAACAAAGGACTCATAATTGTGGCAGCCACACAAAGCGACACATTCGAGAAGGACACAGGACTAGAATGAGGACGACGATGAGGGTCGGGACTGTGGCTAATGAGTGGCCGCTAAACAAACCATAAAGCAGTCGCAGTCCTAGCCATCCGGCACGCTGATTTGGCGGCAACTTCTTTCAAGGCCCACTTGACACTTGCAGGGGACTAGGATCTCCTTCTCCTTGTGGCTTTCCCTTTGAATTTATGTCTGACAATATTTGGGAAATTAAATCATTGCCGCGGACAGTTTTATAGTCCGAAGGCGTGACGACAGGCAGAGGCGAGGAGCGAGGAGCGAGGGAGGTTCTCCATAGTTTCTAACAATGACCTGTGGGCCTCCGGCTCCGCTTAACCCTCGACTGCCTGGGACACACGGAATGGGGTAAATTGGAAAAAAATGTCAATTATGCGCAATTTTGCTCAAGCAATTGACATTTGTTGCTTGTTGTTTGTGGTGATTGCGCACGCATACTTGCGCAAATAAATTGACAAATAGGATTTGCGTTTCTCTACAATTTTTTGTATTTCTGTATTTTTTTTTTATTTTTTTTTCCATTTTGAATTAATAAATTGCCGCCAATTTGCCGCTAGCCTTGCCAGCGTGGAAAATCAGACCCAAACGCGGATCTGGAGAATATATCAGAAAACAATTCTATTGCGTTGTCGGTAAACCAGCATATATATCTGGTACAGATCCCTGGCTGTGGCTATGGCTATATCCATGTTATCATTCGTATTTTTTTCAAATCAAGAGTAATTACGTTTAATTGCGTTTTTTTTTTGCAATTGATTTTGCTTTGATCTTTGCTTTTCTGCTGAATGGATTGGGGGGTCCAGTACGGACAGATATAGATCGGGAACTTGTTTTCAACTTGATATATGTAGTTAGTATGCTTGATGGAAGTCTCCCTGAGTCATGGAAATTGTTAACTTTGTTGTTTAATTATGAGTTTTTCCCCCTTGTAATATTTTGTATATAATTTTATTTTTTTCTTAGGGAAAATGTATGTCTAGAATAATAATTATTAAAGATATGTGCTTTCTAAGTTCTATATTAACTTGGAAAATATATTTTACACCCTATCTACCTTCAATCTCCCTGGAAATTTCCACTGCTCTTTTGACCCCTCAACCTTTTCGAATATTATTCAAGTGCAAACAGTGATTAAAGATTAAGCGGATTGGGTGAAGTGGAGCACTCATCCCCCACTCTGATCCCCATTCCCATCCCCATTCCCATCCCCATCCATCCGTGGAACCCATTCATGAATGACCTCGACCAAAAATCAGACCGAATAACCAAACCAAACTGAATCGAAAAACCTTTATCGCAAGCGGGCAATCGAAACGGAAGTGGCGTTCAATTTATGGGTGAAATTATCCACTGTAAAGATTTGCTGAGCTGTGTAAATAAATGGAGAGAGATCTCCCTGTGATCGCCCAATTGAATTAGAAGTAAGGGGACTGGGACTGCGACTGGTCAGGACTCATGAATGGCCGGCCAGGGGAGAGACCAAAAACCAAAGACAGGCCATGAGATCAGCATGTTCGAGAGTCCGCGCAGACCACTGAACCCATTTTCTCACCTGTTAAGGTTGTAAAGAGACTCGAAAACAACAATTTATCGCTGTCGAGATCGTCGCCTGCCTTGCTCCTCCTCGAGAGGGCTTCACATCGATTGGGGGAACTCCGAACCGACTCCGACTCCGACTCCTACTCCGCTTCGGAATCCATCTCCGTGTCCGTTTCCATTGGACTTCGATTGCATCGACTTAAGTTTTGGGTCTCGTTCGGGCAGCGTCATACGATTTAATTGCTTCGATTGTGTCAGCAGTTTTATGTATCTATATAGTACATGTCTTCATCGCCATCGGTCAAAGCATTTTGTTGCGGAAGGGGGCGTTTTGGCCAGCCCCTCTTCAGCCTCAGCCTCAGCCTCAGCCTCAGTCCCGGTCTCCAGATCTCTGCCCATGGGCGCTCAATAATTTGATGATCATAATCAATGCCCCTTGACTGACATTTGCTGCCGCTCAACTTTGGTTTTCTTTTCGGCAACAGCAGAAATAATAACAAAAAAAAGTAAGAAGAGAGCCTAACAAAAGGCTCTGAAACTTGTTGAAAGCCGTTTGATCCTTATAAAGAGGCGCTCTCCTCTCCATTGATCCTACCCGTCGAAGATGATTTGGCTCGAAAGTCAAGTGTTTATTCAGCCGCTTTAAAGGATGCCGCCAATTTGTACATTCCCCTCTATAAAAAAAAGCCAGGATAACAAGGCGTGGGAGTCACCGGTAACCAGCAGTAACTAGTTAACAACCACTTGGCTGATGAGTAAGGAAGTCTGTTTCTGTTACTGTTTCTGTTTTTGTTCTGTGATTTCTATTTCCATTTCCAGTCTGTTGTCTCCGTCTCTAACTTTAATGCTCGCATCGCATGCGTAGGTTTTCTATGACGATTAAAACCCTCATATGTCAACTTGGCCCATTCATCATCATCTGCCAGTTGGAGAGAGAGACGGACCAAGAGCCAGACTCTGACTCCGACTCCGACTACGACTCAGAGGTAGCAAACAGTCGCCAGACACTTGGCTGATGAGCTCAAATCTCATCAAGAAGTGTCTGGCTGGCGGTTCGTAAACATATATCTCTGTCTCGGCTTTGATTTTGGGGAACTTACAGCACCTACTTCACCTAGCCGAGTCTCCAAATGCGACTCCAAAACCCGGGGCCTGATGACTTAATTTTCATTTCAGTCAGCACTGAGGGAAATTTCTATTATTGATAGGTTTTTTTCAGGTATTAAAGTTGGAAGGAAATTAATATTGAAAAAAGATGAACTCTAGAATAAAACTGTCCAGAAAATAAGCTGATAAACAGGACTTTGGGCCTCAAATTGCGTTGACGCCTTAGGTTTTTTTTGATTATGGTAACAAAGATCATAGATTTTCCAGGAAAAGGGCTTGACGAAAAGTCCCCATTAATGCTGCAACTTCTTATACCATTTTCTATCAATTTAAATATTTCTAAATATATTTTCTTAGATTAAACTACAAGTATTTTCTCACAGTGCCCTAGAGACACCTTTAACCCAACATGATCAGGTGGCTCTGCCTCTCGTAGCTGCTGGGAGCTGAAGCTGAAGCTGGATTTGGAGCTGGAGCCGGAGCCAGTCGACTACTTGAGCGTCACCGCAGTGACACACGCAAGTGCTTGGCCTGTCGCTGGTGTACAACCCCTCCTCTGGCTTCGCTGACTCCTCCAACTCCTTCAGCTCCTCCTGCCCCGAGTTCTTGAGGAACCCTCGTCATGATGCAGCGCTTTTTTCGTAGTTGCAGCGGACGCTGGTGAAGAAGATGTTACCTTCTGGGGCTCCATGGACTCGAAGCTGCTGCCGTTGACTATGAGTATTTGCTGTAATCATTCTGGTAGCGCCTGCCGCAGTCACAGCCGGAATAGGATGATAAATCTATCTTTTATTAGCATTTCAAACACTCCAGCCACGAGTAAGTTGTTTTTGGCCTGGCCTAATCCCAATTAAAACCACATTTTTCATCGATCCCATAGGAGATGATGCTCTCTCGAGTGGCCATTAATGAGTGGAACTTGCGTTTTAGGGGCCTTTTGTATTTCGTTTTCAGGGATTTATAGAGCACACACGAGGGGCAATGGGCGAAGAGGGGCGGGCCCCGTTTCCTGGGTGTCGTATATAAATCGCGTGCTGCACTGGAGGTCTTCAGAAACGCTTACGAGTTGCTGCCCCGGGGCTAGGCTACAGCTACAGTCCGAGTCCGAGTCCCAGTCAGAGCCACATCATCAGCATCCGACTCGGACCCGGGACCCCACCATTCATTCGGAAGAAGCTGGGCTCCATCCTCGCCTGGGGTCATCGGACAGCTCCTGTCTTCCCGTCTCTCTGAGAGATGGAGAGACACAGAGAGACCGACCTCGTGGGCTAATGATTTCGGTATATTTTTTAGTATTTCGTATTTCGTGTGCCAAAACAAGATTGATTTCCTGAAATCGAAACCTTGAGACGAGCCAAGTCAGAGAGACACGCAAGGGGCCCAGTGATCGTAGTGATAATGATGTCGAGAGCCAGTTTTTTCCCCTCTTTTTTTTTGTGAATTTGGGGTGGTGGCTATGGCTATCATGGTCTGGGGTTCCGAGGTTCGCGTCCCCGCCAGCGAAATGCAAAAACAAATTGTTTGTGGGTCAAGCAAGAGCCTAACAAGGAGGAGGAGGAGGCAGGAGAGGTTTGAAGATGCGGAGGGCGTTTCGTTGTTTCAAGGAATTCTTCAAGGGAAGAAGCAGAAACAGAAAAAGGATGAGCGCACGAGGATGAGGAGGCTGGAGCCTGCCCGGAGGCGGGGAACGACCTCGTCTGGGTCCCCAGCTCCAACTCCAACTCCAACTCCTTGAAGGAGAGACAGCACACGGAAGCCTAATGCTTGCCGTGTGATTTGTGATTTGTGCTTTTGGGCCTGCGGTTTCCTTGGAAAACGCGCCATTCTAGACCTATGTTCTCTGGCAATGACAAAGCGCTGACCGCTTTGGACTGGAGCAACTGCAGCAGCAACATCAGAGGCTCGGCTCGGCTTGGCACGGCACCAGCAGCATGCTAATTTATGAAGTAGCAACTCGCAGCGACATGGATGCAGTAATTATAGCTTGGTAACTTGTTGCCAGCCAGGCCCAGCTTCGGCTTTGGCTGCGGCCTCATGAATGGAGCCCCAGCCGAGCCAGTTTGCCGTTTGCCAGGCTAAAACAGAAGCTGTTCTACTGCAGCAGCGAACAGCATCAGGTGAACGTGAATGTGGACGCGGACATGGACATGGACGTGGACGTGGACGGGAACGCGCCCACTCGGTTTGTCCGCCATCCCGCCAAGAACACACCAAACGGGCAACAAACAAAAATGAGAAGGAGACGAACTCCTAATGGTCGAAGCCAAGAGCACTCTATTAATAAAAGAAGAAGTCAAAAGAAATTATTCCTAGTAATTTAAACTTAAACAAATCCCTCATTTTATCTACTAATTCTCTGATTTGTAAACATTTTTATTTATTAAATACCTATTAGTTAAAGTATAAACATTGCACAAGACTCATACCCCTCTTTAGGGTATCTGACTCTGGAAAAAAGCTAAGAAAAAGGTCCTACCCCGTGGCGATTTGGCTGTTGATGGGTTGGCTCTGCTGACTGCTTGCTTGGCAGCGGCAGAAACAGCAACAGCCGCAGCAACATGAAGCAGCAGCAGCAGCGGCAGCAACATAGTTTACACACCTACCGAGGCTGGGCTCCAACTCCATCCCAAGCTCGGGCTACAGCTACAACGCTCCGTCTGCCGAACCCTCTGGCCAGCAACATGCACTTAACTGGTAGCCACAATGCACTTTATAATACCCGGGAACATGGCTCGCATCTCGGCTGCGGCGGCTGCTGCCCCTCCTCCGCCACTTGCTTGATAGATGCTTGGACGCGGACAACCCGGAGCGATCTACCAGGGGGCGTTGCTGCTGTGCTGTGCTGCAGTGCATCGGGGATCAGGGAGCGCAGATCGGAGATGGAAGATGCAAGATGGAGGGAAGCAGCAGCAGCAACAGCAGCAGCGGCGGCGGCACCGTTAGCTGACTTGTGAGCTTAGGCCTCATTTGCATCGGGCCATAAACTCGGTGGCCCAGTTCTCGTCGCTCTAACCCGAATCCGCACTCGCATCCGCATCCGCCTCGGAGTCCCATTGCGAATGCGAATCCAATTGAGGCCAGGCGAACTCTGAGCCGGCGCTAGGCAGCGACCTTGGATTAGCCAAATCCGTAGAATCCGTTCGCCGTAATCCGTTCCTTCCTGCGGAGCGGGCCGAACAGCTCATTAGGCCACGACACCACCCACTCAGGTAGCCGGGTGGTTCAGGACTCGAGTCGAGTCAAGAGTTCGCAAGTGTTACCAAAATATAATTAGCCAACTCGGGCAAATCTCTTTTTAATGCACAGGCCCTGATCAGCGGGGGTGTTGCTCTCCAAATTGGAGCGTATCGGACGAAAGGAAGGAAGGAAGGGCCAACCAAGTGTGAAAAGTCAAAGTCGATGCAGATTTCCGAAAAACTGAAACTGAAACCGAGCCGCGTCGCGTCGTGGAATTAAAAGCGCAGCCGCCTCTCATCATCATCAGCATCATCCTTAGTCTCCTCTCACGCACAGAGGGAATTAAGTCGAGTTCTGGGTTCTTAGTTTCTTGGTTTCTTAGTTTCCAGTTCCCCGTTCCCAGTTCCGAGACTTTAAAGACACCGCCCGATGCCGAGGATTCTGGCTGTGGCGCCGGCCAGGGAGACAGTATAAATCATATCACTCGCAAACAAAAGGCCAAAAGGATGAGCGAGGGGAAGCTGGCACAGCCCCTCGCAGCCTTTGTTAATTAATTGTGCAGCGCCGATATATATGTATATGGACACCTTTTCTCGGCTTCAAATGTTCTTTAGGGGGACTTAAATATTTATTAGGGAGAGAAAATAAATATTTACAGATTCAAATACTTTTTATTGTATTTAGATCAAGTTTGTTGCCCAAGTCTTTTGTTTTCTCAAAAAATTCCTTTCCTTAAGAATATTTTAAATCAAAGCAACCCTTGCCTTTTTGGAAAAGTCACCAAATTTTAATATAAATAAAGAACCCACATCACCAAGTTTTATAGAATATTTCCTTTTACTATCCATGATCATAGCACTCAGCCAAAGAACTCTGTGGATTATCCTGCTGCTGCTCTGCCTGCCCCTGCAGGAGAATGAAGGCAGGCAGACAGGCCTCTCGCTCCAGCGCCAACAATGCCATCTCCATGAGGAGATCTTCTTCGGCGCTTGGCAATCAACGCATCATCCCCAACAGAGTGTCACTGCCAGGAGGACGCAGCCACCCTGGTGGCTCACCCTCGCCGAGAGCCTATTCCTGCTGCTGCTGGTGAAGCTGCTCCAGTTGTAGCTAAACCTTTTCGGTAATTGCTGCTGCTGCTGGTGATGATGGTGATGTAAGGCCGACAATGGAGGCGACAAATGTCACACATGTTGCGCCTAAAAATCACACTGGATGCGGTTTTTTTTTCTTTGTCCCTCACATGATAATTTGCCGCGGGTCTGCGGATGAGCGGATGGATAGCGCGTTGGGCTTAGGTGATTCTAATTAAATTGTTCGAATGTTTTCCAGTGCGCGCGTGGAAAATCGCTGACAAATGTTTCCGTCAAAACATGGTAAAAGTTTTCATTTTGTTTTTTGTGTGTCGAAATCCAGGCACAGTGGGACAAATACCTCTAATTGGGACTTAATGTATATTTTAGAAATGTAAAAAATAAATTATTTTATGTAGAAGTAAAGAAGCCTCGTTTACTTTGGTAAATTTATATAAATTTCTTTATTTTTTGTATACTTTGTTACCACTGTAGGGGTAAGTACCTTAAGTTCTAAGGGCCCCACCCCTGGGAACCCTATTCTATGCTAAATTAAACCCTACCTTTGGGCAAACACCTTTTTCGAAGCCTCAAAATAATTTAAAACGAATTAAAAGCGCAGCCGTTTGAAACCTCCCGAAAATACTGAAAAATAAAACCAAACTCCACCGAACCGAAGGCGCCCAATTGAAAATAGCAACAAGTTAATTTGTTGAGCTTCCAGTTTTTGTGGCTCCTTTTATTTTTTTTTGGAAAGTCATTAGAAAAAATGTCGGAGTCGGAGTCGCAGTCGAGCAGCAATTTGAATATTTCGATGGCAGAGCGACTGGCGGGGCGCGACTCTGTCGGTTAATTTAAGGTGATAATTGCTTTTTAATGTGACACAACTAAATTTTTCCCCATTTACATGCGCCTGTTGGTGGTGCTGTTGTTGTTGTTGTGCCGGAAGTTTTTCGGGGCCTGCGCATGTGCAGCCAAAGGGGGCGGGGGCATAGAGACACTTGTTACGTCGCAGCAACAGCAACAACAACAACAATAATAAAGTGTCAACAATTATTTTCAAATTTCCAAACATTTCATTTCATTCTTCGGTCTTTTTTTCTCGTCGGTTTTAAGTTTTTTGATGTTTTTTTTCGGGGTTTTTGTTGGCGTTTTTTTGTTGTTTTTGTTTTATTGTTCCTTTCGAGTGACGCTGCTTAAAAGGTTTCCCAAAGTGTGAAATTGGTGAAGCAATCGGTGGGGGATTTATTCGGTGGGGAGTTTCCAAAGGGGTGGCCATTGAAAAGAATATTTAAAGCTCATTAAAGAGGCTGGCATATTAAAAGTACAAAATAGGATACTAGTGGGGTATATTGTTTAGCCATTTAAACCCAAATTCCTGATACAAATTAATTAATAGTAATCCTAATTTTTCCATTTAAACCTAAACTGAATTTGTGTATATGTATAGTAGCCTCTAGACAGGCTAATTTATGAATATTTGTATTAGCCAAGTGCTGGATTATGAAATTGTCTAGATTTTGTATTACAAAAATATTAATTTTGTAATTTATAATCAGTATTTTAAATATTAAAGAGCTTTCTTTCCTTGAAATCTGGTAACGTTTATTAATATCTGTATTAAATACTCATTAACTTTAGGGATCAGTTAATGAGGTAATTAAAACAGATATTAAAGAATTATATAATACAAATTTTCTTCTAACAAAAATAATGTTGAATTTAAATTCCCCACTTAAAAATACTTTTTCTTCGCTCAAGCCCCCTCACTTCTTCAAGATCAAGTTTGTTGTTTAAGTCTTTCGTTTTGTAGAAGTCTTGTATAATTTAATTATTTCTACATAAACTAATATTTTTTAAGAATTCACTTGCCAAACTTTTATTTCATTAAAATCACTCAACTCAACTAAAATTAAGTTAAATAATTTACCAATCTCAAAGCAATGAAGCCATCAACATTCAATGGCTGAAAACTCAATCGAAATTCCTGGCCAACGCGCCAACCAGTTTCCCCAGCTTCCCTCCTGCTTCCCCTGCTGCCATTTTCCGGCCTTTTTGTTTCGGTGGCTAATTGGCACAGTTGGCATTTCTGCCCCGGAGATCCCAAAGCCGGATGGAGCCCCTCCAGAGAGCCACCGTTTGATCCTAGAATTCAATGAATACATCAACACGGAGTTAGGCGAGGCGCTGGAGGAGCCGTGTTGGCCTGGAAATTTATTGGCCCCGGCCAGTGTCAGTGCTGCCAATTAACGCCGGGGATGCGAGAGAGCCAACTGTCGAGAGCTTGGAGCCGTAGCCACCAGCGTTGATCTTTGAAGGAGGCCGCCTGCATCTGGCAGTGCAGGGAAAACAATATTTAGACGTAAAATTAGACTCATTTTAGCTTAAAAATCAAACGTTTTTAGATAAATATATTCTTATTCAAAGAACATTGCCCTTCAATTTAAATTCAATATAGAAAATATGATCTTGAGAATATCATTTTCATTTTAAATTATTTACCGTTCGTTAATTGTCATGATAAATATTAAATTGTCTTTAGGAGCATTCACATGTAATATATTTAAGGGTATTATAATTTTTGTCAGAAGCTTAAAACGCAGTGAAGAAGGCATTTCCGACCCTGCAAATCTTATATATTATTGATCAGCATCCAAATCTGAATTGATTTAGATATACCCGGCAGAATTTTTTTTGTTTCAAATTTTTGAAAATTTTATAAGGGGTTACATCGTTAAAATTGTCAAAAATTGGCAAAAAATTTTAATTCTTTTAATTAAAAATTTTAGTAGACACATTTGTTAACCCAATAAAAACTAGATCAGAACTGCTTTCCGAATTGAAATTAGAACATTTTTAACTGAGTTATGATATATTTTCATGATTAATCTCCATAAAAAATCTTCCTTTCTTGTTCAATATAAATTGAATATTTCGTTATTTAATTATAGTTTTATTATTTATCCCCTTAGGACTCTTTTAAGGACTATATTTTTTCTTCAGTGCCTTGTTCCCGCCGAGACTAAAGTGGGAAGTGACTGCGATGAAGTCGTTGGCTCTGCTGGGAGTCGTAAACTCTGATTTATTTCGAATTGAATGTCAATACACGGCTCACGGGGCTCCACAGCTCCAGCTCTGGATCTACCGGGCCGCCGAGCCGCCGAACCGCAGGCGGTCCTGACCCAATTTGGCGCCTGCTGTGGCGCTTTCATTAGCCTCCTCGTACATCATAAACAGATTCATAAACTGCACTTCTCGGACGATCGGTTTATGTTTATGGCGTTGAAAGGCGCATCGAATGGCCGTCTCTGCGGCTGTCCAAGTTCCGAGTGTTGCCCATTTCCGCGGTGAGGTCAGCCTGTAGTTTGATTTTTGCTAGCCGAGAACTCGGCTCTGCTCCCCCTTTTGGCCTTTTACCCCTGGCCCCTAGCCATTCATCCCCTTTGGTTGTGGGACTCATTAAAATGTAATTTGAGCGAGCGCCTTGCCTCGCATTTCATTTGTTTGCACTGGAAAAATTACAAATATATTGTCAGCGAAATTGTCATGAAATAATAAATGTTTGGAATTTTATTGTATTTATTTTCTGGTAGATATTATATATTCTCTTTATTATGAAACTCTTAAATCGTATAACAATATTTATGTACACCTCTTTAGTAGAGTTTTTCCTAAAGAAAACCCTTGAAGAAAATAATGTACATTTA
The DNA here is from genome assembly GCA_018904745.1 of Drosophila orosa. Lineage (NCBI taxonomy): Eukaryota > Metazoa > Arthropoda > Insecta > Diptera > Drosophilidae > Drosophila > Drosophila orosa. The sequence continues at coordinate 11,068 of JAEIIH010008911.1, forward strand.
CCAGAGTGTAAAAGTTGTAAATTACAGCGAAACTTGGGCTTTTTAAAGTCTAATTTTCTCCCAGTGTCTGAAAACGACGGTCAAGTGAGCAGGCCTGGCCGGGGCGCAGGCCATCAAATGTGGCTCGTCGGCGGAGTCAGTTTCCATTTCATTGAGCCAAGAGCAACCCAACAACAGTTGTTGGTAGTTAGCAACCCCCAGAAGCTAGTCCTCTCTCTTTCTCGCCCTCTGCTGGCGTCTCTTTCTTTCCATAGCGTTTGATTGATTTATGCGCTGGGCTGGCCCTCTCGCTCGCTCACTCTCGTCCCGTTCGGCCCAGTCGTCCCGTCATTTGTGGCACATTATTATTTAAATGATAAATTGTACTTGGGTCTTCGGTTTTTCGTTCTTTTCGTGGGTGTTTCCGTGCGCCTTTCCTTTCCCCTGCCTCGACTCCATCTTTTGGCCTTCCAATTTTCCGTAGATTTTCCTTGCGCGCAGGTCTTTCCTTCATTCAGTTCTCTAGCCTGAGAATTAATCGTCTCATTTGTCCAAATGCCCGTGCTGTTGGCTTTAATTCGGGAATTAATGTTATTTGGTAACAAAATCGAT
>JAEIIH010008922.1:0-10737 GCA_018904745.1 Drosophila orosa
TAGATTTATTTGAAATATATTTATATTATTTATTCAGTTGTGAGTCTTGTCTCCTTAGCACATCCCTAAGTTCAAATCGTAGACTCACAGAACCATTTTACCGTCACGATGACAGACCCTTCATAAACTTGTACAAATATATACTTACATTTTTCGTCAATTTAAATTAAATTTAATTGCATGACGAATCAAATAAGAAATGTAGAATGAATTATAGACTGAGCTGATCTACAAAGTTGCATTAGTTTTGCAACAAACTAACATTATCAGTCGGCAGGTGCTGGGTCATCAACGGCCGGGTCAGGTAAGTAAGGTGAGCTCGTGTGCCCACGCAGCACTCTCGGCCCCCTTCCGCGGCGAAACCGAAACCACCTGAAGCAGCGAAACAAAGTGACATGGAAGGGCACTGTAATATGCAATATTTAATATTGAATCGATTGCTATATAAACCGCCGCTGGGCAACAGAACAATCAGTTCAACTCGCTCTGTGTTGAAGTCGCATCCCCCGGAACCGGAATCGAAACCGAACCATGAACCCCATGAGAGTGCTGAGCCTTCTGGCCTGCCTGGCTGTGGCCGTTATGGCCAAGCCCAATGGCCGCATGGACAACTCCGTCAACCAGGCCCTGAAGCCATCCCAGTGGCTGTCCGGCTCCCAGCTGGAGAACATCCCGGCCGTCGATGACCTGACCATGGAGCGTCTGGAGAACATGAGCCTGGAGAGTGGCGCCGAGCTGCTGCAGCAAGTTTGTGAGTATTTTGAGGGTTCTTTTTAATTTAATAATTAATAAAATAATATTCCAATCTTCCACCCAGACCACCTGTCGCAGATCCACCACAATGTGGAGCCCAACTTTGTGCCCAGCAACATCCAGGCTTATGTGCCCAAGCCCAATGGCCAGAAGACCGTCGCCCCCTTGAACGAGATGATTCAGCGCCTGAAGCAGAAGGAGAACTTCGGCAACGACGAGGTGACCATCATCGTGACCGGCCTGCCCCAGAACACCCAGACCGTCCAGAAGGCCACCCGCAAGCTGGTCCAGGCTTACATGCAGCGCTACAACCTCCAGCAGCAGCGCCAGCAGGCCAAGGCCGGACAGGACTACGAGGACAGCAGCGACAGGAAGAACCAGCGCACCAGCAGCGAGGAGGACTCCAGCGAGGAGGCCAAGAACGGCAAGACCCAGAGCGGCGACATCATTGTGAGTGGTTGTATAGTGGCCCACACGAAGTGCTCCTCTAATCCTCTTGATTTTCCTCAGGTGATTGACCTCGGCTCCACCCTGACCAACTACAAGCGTTATGCCATGCTCGACATTGAGAAGACCGGCGCCAAGATCGGCAAGTGGATCGTGCAGATGGTTAATGAACTGGACATGCCCTTCGAGACCATCCATCTGATTGGCCAGAATGTCGGCGCCCATGTTGCCGGAGCCGCTGCCCAGGAGTTCACCCGCCTGACCGGCCAGAAGCTGCGTCGCGTCACTGGCCTGGATCCCTCCAAGATTGTGGCCAAGAGCCAGAACACCCTGACCGGCCTGGCCCGCGGCGATGCTGAGTTTGTTGATGCCATCCACACCTCCGTCTACGGCATGGGCACCCCCATCCGCTCCGGCGACGTTGACTTCTATCCCAATGGACCCGCCGCCGGTGTTCCCGGTGCCAGCAATGTCGTGGAGGCCGCCATGCGTGCCACCCGGTACTTTGCCGAGTCGGTGCGTCCCGGCAACGAGCGCAGCTTCCCCGCCGTCCCGGCCAACTCCCTGCAGCAGTACAAGCAGAACGATGGCTTCGGCAAGCGCGCCTACATGGGCATCGACACCGCCCACGATCTGGAGGGTGACTACATCCTGCAGGTGAACCCCAAGAGCCCCTTCGGCCGCAATGCTCCCGCCCAGAAGCAGAGCAGCTACCATGGTGTCCACCAGGCGTGGAACCGCAACAACAAGGACAACAAGGACTACGAATAGGATACACGCCACGCGCCACTGATGGCCCAACCACACACAACACAACGCACAGCTTCCTGTGAAGCAAACCCAACGTAGTCCCTAAGTTCAAAACGAATTGGCATTTTCTAGCAAACTTGTAACGAGCAGATCGCAAAATTCAACTCGCAAATAAACGCTGACGACTCTCTTTGAAAGAGAGCCCAAACGTACAAGCTATTAAATTACTACAAAATAATATTTAAACAGGGAAGTGCAAGGAACTTACTTGTTATGTCAAGAAGCTCGATGAAATCTCTATGGAGATTGGGCTTATCTATGAGACAAAGTGTTTAGGGGACAGTAACTTCAAGATACAATTTTTAGAGGAAAATATCAGGAGAAGATAAAATATCTAGAGGAAAATAACACAGATACTTACCTTTAAATGTAACATTTTAATTAACTAAAGACGACATATTTAAAGATTAAATACAGAAATTCACAGCCTTCTTTTAAAATCTCTACAAAAAAACAGGCTTACTTAAGAAATATATCTCAGAGACTTTAAGAGCTACCCCTTCAACGATTTATTATAAATATGGAAACAGAAAATATCTTCAGTTTATAAAACTACAATTTATAAAACATATTTTATAATCCAAAGAAAATACCAACCCCCCCATTTAAACAAATCACTTTAAATTGCTTTTGTAAACTTAGATTTATTTTATTGTTGCCTGTGTTTCTGTGTGTGATTTTGTTTTTATTTTATATTTCTTATGTGTCGATTGCATTGCTTTAGATCCGAAAAGAATTTCATGGGGGCGATTGGGAGGCAATAACACAATAACAATAAACCTCAACCCGAAGCAATAACAACTAGAAATATACAGCCAAGAGTTTAGGATTTTAGCTTTGTTCAATTTCTATTTAATGTTTGTTCTTTCCTTTTTTTGTTTTAGTTTTCATTTTACTCGTTTAGTTAAGTGCACATTCCGAATTGTTAGAATTATTGTTATTCTCTCTATGTGATTTTTGTTAGCTTTAGCAAAGGAAAGTATATATATAAGAGCCAAGCTGGGCTCCAAAAAATTGGTATAAGCGCAGGCCAAAGTGTCTTAAAAATTAGCTACAGTCTTTCTTAAGATACCCAATCTTATGTACATCCCTTACATGCGTACGAGTACAATTCTCAATGGTTTTTATTATATACACAATATTCGCTTGTTTAAAATTAGTTTTGATTTTGGTTTTCTCTTCTTTTTTTATAACAATTTCATTGTTTCGATTTTGTTTTTGGTTTTTCAGTGAGTGGAAGCAGTTTTTGTTTGGTTTTCTTTTCGAATATTTGATGGTTTCCCAGCTACTTGAACTATCTCTCTATATTTTCATATATATTTCTATATTTATTTATATGTATATTGTTATTTAATCATACTATCAATTTAATTAGCTTTGAGGCCGAACTAAAGCACAAGGCATTTTGCCGTTTATTTAAAATGTTTATCAAACTTTGTTTTGGTTTCAAGTATATTTTAATATATATATATATATGTATATATATAGTATGTATATATAGATCGTTTGGTGCGCTCTACAGTGCAAAATATTTGCTCAATTATAAAATTGTTTCACAGTTTGTTAAATCCTTTCAACTGAACCGAAATCGAAAACAAGTTGGAACGCTATAGCCGAGGCTCTGGGCTATGGGAGGTCTGTTACAGAAGACTACATCATAGATTATATATAGAATTTTCTGGGGTAGAAATTGGAGCTGATTTTTGTAGAGAGAAAATATTTAAACGGATAAACGGACTAGGATAAATATTTTCTTTGGTTTTTCTTTAGTAACAGACCTCACTCTCTCTCGCTTTCTTCTGCTGCATTTTGTGGCTCTAAGCAAACTTTTCCTCTAAACTCTGTCTGTCTGTCGTCTATGTATATATCTTGGATCTGAGTAATCCAATTGCTGTAACTCAGTTAGCGTTTTTAGCTAGGCAATAATTCAATTGAGTTCTCCTCGTCTTCAGCAAGTTCATGATGGTTAGATAATAACTCGAGTGGTGTCTCCTTTTATGGTAAATCCTTACAATGTCCGTTCAATTGAATTTGTATCACAGCAATATATTTGTTTTTCTTTATATTTATAATACGTGTATATATACTACATATACATATATGTAGTAGTTGTGATCTGGGAGAAGCAACGAGATGAGCAACAAATCAAAGGGTAGGCAACCTTTTTTATAGTACTCTTGCAGTGGCCAGTAATAGGGCCCAAAAACTATCGAAAGCTGTCATAAGAACTATTGGTAGGGTGTAATCTTTTAGGGAATTCGGGGAACTAATATATGGAATGTGAAATTAATTCAAATCTTCTTTTCGTTTGTTTTTAATTTTTTTTAAGCGCAGCAAAAGACCGGAACCGGAAACCGAAGGGGAAAACAATGTGTTGTCCTATAAGCTCCATGTAGGTGTGTCCAGTGTTTGTACTCTCAAATGCGCTTGATGGTGGGGCCGGTGAAGAAGACGGAGACCTTGCGCTTGAACCGCTCCATGGTGGGCTCGTGCTCCTCCTCGTAGTCCTCGTCGTCGTCGTCATTATGATGGCGCCGATGGTGATGGTGTTGGTGCTGGTGATGGCTCTGAACCTGCAGATGGAAAGGCTGCAGATGATGGTGAAGGCGTGGCTGCTGGCGCGGCTGCTGTTGACGCGGCTGCTGTTGCTGCGGCTGTTGCTGCTGCGGCTGTTGCTGCGGCTGTTGCTGCTGTTGCTGCTGCGGCTGTTGCTGCTGTTGCTGCTGCTGCTGCTGCTGCGGCTGTTGCTGCTGCTGTTGCTGCTGCTTTTGCTGTGGATGAAGATGCGAGCGAGGCTGGCGATGGTGCTGAGTGCCAAAGATGATGGTGCGCGGAAAGGCCAGGGGCACATTGTCATCGTCCAGCTCCTCGTCGTCGGCATCCTCGCCCGCCTCGTCGCCACCTGCTCCGCCATCCGACTCGCTGAAACCGGGATTAAGTATTATATTCGGTATAAGCTCAATGCTGTCCCAACCATCTTGCAGTTCTTTAGGCCACAAAAATAGAGTTTTACAATTGGTTGGGAAATTTTCGAAATTTCCATTTCGATTTAATAGAAAGAGAGAGAGAGAGTGGAGAAGAGCGATAGATAGAGAGAAAAAAGAGGACGAAAGAGAGAATAAAAATACACGCATTAGAGATATTTTTAATAATTGTTCAGTACTTTACCTCTGCTTTTCTAGGGAATTTCATTGTTTGTATTCAAGTGTGAGGAGTGTTGGTTGTGTGTGTGTGGTGTGTGTGTGTGCAACAGTTTAACACAAATATTTACAGGCTTACTGTAGGGTTTACTGTACTTCAGCCAAGTGACACTCGAAAATAAAGGCGTCACTTCAAGCCGCCAAGCGTCGCACGGGGCGTATGCGTAATGCAAGCAACAAATTTGGACTCGCTAAATACAAGTGTGTGTGTGTGGATAGAGTATATATATTATACACTATAGTGTACATTTGTATATGTATAATGTGTGTTTCTAATGTCTCTTGTGTGGTGTGTGTGTGTGTGCATTTTCTATGGAAATGCAAGCTCAAGTGTGTGTGTGTGTGTGTCTTGAAGACAACAAAAAGCTAAATCAAACGAAACATTATAACTCTTCATTGGTTTTCTCATTTTCTTTGTTTAATATTCGTGCTCTTTGGGGCTTTAATCGTTGCAAATGCAAATAACACAATAATATTCAGTAGGTTACAACATACACACGGTTACAACATTAATAAAGCGTTTCGTCTAGGCGTTTTACAATATTTCTATATATATATTTAGCAATATATCTCTAGTTTATTTAGGGTTTATTTATATAGGTTTTTTTTTTTTTTTGGTACGTTTGTTTAAAATTGTTCAAGACCTCTAGAGACGGTTTGGGTTTACTTTGAGTTCGATTTCGATTTCATTGATTGATTTTTTGGCTACTAGTGCTGGCTATCACAGTTAAAGTGCTTAAAGCTGTTCCTTTTTTTGGTCTAAATTGGGTTCTTTTAGTATTTTGAGTCTACGAGTTTTTAGAGCGCTTTGATTTAATTAAATAGAAATGAATAAATCACCAGAAAATGTCCTGAGGCTCACTCAATGATTTTTGGAAGCAGGAATTTCACAATAAATGTAATCAAGCTTAGTTTTTAATGCTCTTCATATAAAATATAATACTGCCTAGGGCAGTTTAGTGACTGATTAATAATTGACTATTCATGAGCGATTTTTCTGAGCTTTTTCTACCTACAAAAACTATGCAAGCGAACCTAAGAAATTGTTTCTCTATTATTTCCTCCAAAATATTGCACAAAATATTGGCAAGCTGATTCAAAAATGGAAAGAAATTGTGTCTAAGGCCATTTCTTGAATCAATATTTGCCGCTCTAAAAGCTTTTTCATATCAAAGAGCATACATTATTCGCTTTTGTGATTGTATTTACAGTTCATAGGGGTCTCCGACTAAGGCTATGTACACACACATATATATATATGGTATATAGTATATATATTATGGCTTAAATATAAACAACATCCAACGACAAAGCAAACATTTCATTGCCGCAATTCCCCGGAGGCGACACATAACAACCAAAATGCGGTTAAACTCAACTTAAATATTAATAACAGCGGCAACAACAAGGATATGGTAGCAATAACAACAGCAACAACATCAATATATATATATATATATGTAACATTAATTAATTAATTAACGATGCAGGTAAAATGGTAAGCGAGTCAACTGAGGAAACCAAGAAAAAGCCAAATGGAAAGCACACATCAGGTGAGAATTGCTGCTGATAATTGCTGGATAGGTATTTCTTTTTTCTCGGGGATTTTTGTTTTGCTGTTTCGAACGGGGGGAATCGAGTTTTGGAGTTTTTTATCGGGGCTAAAGTTGGTGTTGGATCGACTTAGTCTGTACCCATTTGCGCTGACTGATAGCACTCCTTGGAGAGCACAATGCAGAGTCCGATCGCTAATATCACAAGGGTCCCGAGCACTATGCTGACGGCCACTATCCAAATGCGTGGATCGAAATTGTCTAAGTCGGGTTTTATAAGGCGTATGAGATCTGACAGAGATACACACATTCACAGACAGGGACAGCGAAGTGGAGAAAAAAGAGAGAGAGAGAGATAAAGGGGAGAGAGATACAGATGGACAACGAAAATTAACAAAAATTACAAGTCGAACTTGCTAAACAATAAGCTATATTACGTATACGTAATCAGGGTTAGTCAATAAAGGCTACCAATCAAGTAACTAGAGTTGGGCTTACAGTCAGAGCTGCAACTGAACTCATTTTACTATTCGATATATCTAAAATAACATCTTATTTTTATTACGAATCTGTTGCAGCTCTAACTATAAGCCATAAATGTCGACACCAATTGGAAATGACTGATTAACTACCGTTTCGAATTACAGTTTACACATTAAATAGTCAAGTCAAATTTACCCAAAAAATATAGATAGAACGACATATCGATAGTCTAGCCTGGATCAGACCTAGCCTAGTCTAGCCTAAAACAGATAGCCTAACTAAGAGCTGATATGGGATGAAGGTGGACCCTGAACCGGGTGTACTTACCCTCCTCCTTGGTTTCCGGCAGCGTGGTCACATTGGTGGTGACCACCTCGCCGCTGCCCAGCTCGTTGTTGGCCCATATCCGAAACTCATAGGTGGTGTTTGGTGCCAGGCGATAGACCTCCATTTGGCGCTATCAAAAAAAAAGAGGGGTTAATGAAAAAGAAGCTCATATATCTAGGGACTATTTATATATTATATATAATATTATACTGATTTACTCACCACATTGGGGGCTATGTTAATGGGATCCATTCGACTCCAGGCATGCTCAAAGCTGGCATTCGCCGGCGGCATTGTGTAGGACACATTCCGAAACTCGGCTGTGAAGCTGCGCACGGGATAGCCACCGGACTGCGTCTTGTTGAAGCGCCAGATGAGAAAGCCCAGAATGGTGGAGGCCTTGAAGTACAGCTGCGTCACCGGACCCGGAACGGTGCGAACGGTGAGCTTAGTCCGCTGATAGGCCAGATATTCCACCTCCTCCTGCTCCTTGATGGACTCGCTGTCCTCATCCTCCTCGGGAATGCGATCCTCCTGTGCTGGTTGTTGTGGTGAGGTAGTTGCTGATGTCGCTGGATTGCTAGCCGTTGTATTTGTGGTGGCTGCCGTTGACGATGGCCGTGGCAGCTGGGCGAAGCACACGTAGATGCCAGCATCCGAGGGGCTTACATTGCGCAGAACCAAGACACGACCAGTCTTTGTGGGGGAAATTGAGTATGTTATATTATATATTGGAGATCCAAGAGAGTGCCAGACTCACCTGAACAATTGTGCTGTTGTTGCCGTGCTCTTTCACCCACATAATGTTGCCCTGGGCTATGCAAGGTATGCTCACATTGTTGCCCTTGTCCGTGGCGTATTCGTTGTACTTGATCGTTGAACTAAGTACAGTGAGCACTGAAATAGAGAAAATAAACATAAGCTCTAATGAAAAGAATGTGACTGTATGTAAAACTAGTTCTAACTAAGTTCTGAACTTCTATAAAATATTAAACAACAGCTTAAAGTTCCTTAAAGTATTTCATGAATAAAAATATTAAGCGATACACCCTAGATACCTTGGATACACCCCAATTCCCCTATTTTATACCCAAAGATGTCCCTGATTAGCTCTATCCACTTGACCACTTTGATTAATTGATAGATAAAGCTCCTTGCCAGAACTGGTAACTGGATAACCTGGTAAGCTCACAGTTTGTGGCCCGATGTCTCTGTGGTTGGAACGCTGCCTGACGGGCTATTTCCAGCTCATGGGCCTGACCTGCGGCTGGAGCGGCTCTCGCTTGGGTCGGCTGCTGGGCAGCAGTTACCTGCTCCTCATAATGATCGAGCGAGGGGGCGAAATCCGGAATTACTTCAGAAAAGAATTCTCAGAGGACGACAGTGGCAGGCCGGGCACATCGTTCTACTTCGCCAGAACCGTTCAGGGTGTCAATGTGGGCTACAAACTGGTTCACACTCTGATTGCTGGCTTGGCGTTGGTCGAGTGTCAGCGTAGTCGCCGCCTGTTGGTGCATCTACCTCCGGTTAGGATCACAGCCTTTATATACAGGCAACTGCTGCTGGAAATTCTGCTGAACGGTTACATCCTAGGATTGAATATCTATTTGTGTAAAGATCACCTGGAAATGCTCATCGATTTTCTACAAATGGTGTACAGCAACCAGGCGGTGCGAGCACGCTATTTGCAAATGTTGCTCCTGGTGGATCGCCTGGACTTTCAGCTGGAGCAGCTGGTTCAAAGGATGACCGGCACAGGAAGAGCAGTGGACTATCAAAGCCTGCGCTGTGAATACGCCCATTTGGCCAAGGTGACGCGATCGCTGTCACAGCTCTATGGCCTCTCGCTGCTCCTGATGAATGTCCTGTGTCTGGGCGACTGCCTCATCGCTTGCAACGTGTACTTTATGGTGGAATATGTAGAGGTGCTGCCCCCCAGCTGGTACATCTTTGCCCAGGCTCTGTACATTGTAGTCCCCACGCTGATCAAGATCTGGACCCTGTGCGCCGCCTGCCAGCGTTGTGTGGGAAAGGTAAAGGCAGTTCTCTTAACTTGAAGGTTATTTAATTCTTTATTAATTCTCTTTGCAGGCAAAGTACTTGCAGACACAGCTTAAGGATCGACCTGGACAATCGCCAGCGGAGAGATGTCAGATTGAGGAGTTTGTCCTGCAAATTATGCAGGATCCCATCTATTTCGATGTCTGTGGAATATATCAACTCAACCTGCAGTCCTTGGCTGGGGTAGGTTTTTACAAACTGAAAACTAAACTGGAAACCCGAAAAAAACGATCTCATTTCATATATTTCAGATGTTCTTCTTTATCCTGGAGGCCCTGGTAATATTCCTGCAGTTTGTTTCTCTTGTGGGGCCTAACCAAACCATTGACTAATAAATCATCGGGTTCAGAGGTCAGAGGTGCGAGAACATGCAACATGGAACAGGAGAAAAAAAGGCAAACAGAACGCAGGGCCGCTGTTGTATTTTCTGCATGCGGAAAATGTTGAAAATGTTGAAAATGTTGCCCCGACACGCGAAGGTCACACACACACATATACACACTCTGCACTGCTTACATATTTATGACGCTGCCTGTTTCCGCTTCTGCCGCTGCCGCTCCTCCTCGCTTGTTCGACAGCGGCCATCAGCCATCAGCCATCAGCAGCGAAAGAAGCAACAACAATGCCAAACAATAAACACCAAAAGGCAACGGCATATTTTATTTTTGGCTTGAATGGGGCCAACGGTAAAAGTCACCTATTAAAACCGACGACCTGCGTGGGCCAAGAGCTTGGGGTTGCAACAAAAGGTGACAAGAGCCCAAGCCTTGTGGCTATTGATCCTGCGGTCTATCCATTATAATTGGGTTTATTTTTAAGCACACGGCAGTTGCTCTCGCAATTCTGTGCAGTTTTTTTTGCAGTGTCTACACAGCGAAGAGCTCAAAACGTTAACTTTAATGGGATATAAAAATTAATAATGTCTAAGAATTAGTTGCTATTCGATCTGTGCAGAAAATATTGATATATGAATACTGTGCCGATATTTGCCACAAAAGTCGATATAAATCGATATTTTAACGTGGGATACATCGATTTTATTCCTGTTTAATATATCGAAACAATATAATCGGAACAAGACAACAGTTCTTCGGCAATATCAA
>JAEIIH010008924.1:0-60164 GCA_018904745.1 Drosophila orosa
ACTCGATTTAAGATCCAAAGGGCATACTTAAGATATATTAAGATATAGTTACACAACAATGGGAAGTAATATTTTCATCTCCATGGAGACAAGCAGTAATTATTCGGCTTAAAGCCCAAATGAACTCATATGCGGAATATACACAAATATGTCTGTGTTTGCGTGCCAGCTAACCAGAATAATAACCAATCGCATAAACCACTAAGTGCGGCCAGAATAAGCTCGGCGGTTATGGGCCCAAAACCGAAAGCTGGTAGACCGAAGCCAGTTGTATGCCAGCCGGGGTCTTGAGTCACTCGAGTGCGATTTTAATTTCTTGGATCAACATGAAAATTAATTGCTGGAATTAAGCGGCTTTCACAAATACAAACAATGGGCCAATAGAGCTGGGGGGAAGACTGTGCCTCGTGAGGACAAAAGCCCACTAAATTATAGAGGCTTCGAGTGACTGTGTTTCGGGTGTCACGTATGCCCTTTTGATGAGCTCATTTGCCAGAAGATAATTATGCCAGCGCCCCGGAGACCACTTTCGCCGCGTTCGGGTTGAGTGCACAACAAATGCACGAGGTAATTGCAATTAAAAATTAACAAAAATGCTACCAAAAATGTTGCAATTTGCTGGCGGCTCTTGGCTGTTGCATAGCCATAGAACAAAACACAAAAACATGCCGAGCCGCGTGCAATAAATAACAACTTTTGACGCTTGTTTCAAATTCTTTTGTGGCCCGGCATTTTGGCCCTGAATGCGTGAGTGTGTGTTGTTGTGTGTTGTTGTGCGGTTTAAGTGCCTCACGCACGCAGGTATTCGTGGTGGTATGTGCTGGCAGAAATTTGGGCCATTTACAAAGGGCCCAGAGCCGTAAACAGAGGCAGAACCACAGCCAGAGCCTGGCCAACTATTTATTTTGCTGCCATTGCGCGTTTAGCAGACAATTAAACATTTTTCATTGCATACAAATGGGCGCGGCTGCGTCGGGGATTCCCCTCTTCACGCGACACAAAAGTTGCATCGTAAAATAGATTGCCATCGTCCTTGTTGCGTATGCGCCGTGTATGTGTATGCGAGTGCGACAATAAACGCGCTTTTCCTCCGACTGCACATGTATTTGCATTTAAAATTACAACAAACGAGGCGGAGGGAGGTCCCATTTTTTCGCCCTGCAATTCTCGGTGCTTAATTTCTGCATACATTTTCCTGCCAGCTTGTTTGCGCCAAGGATCGAAGGCTTTTCCTCGACGAGCGCAAACAAATCAAACTAAGAGCCCATCCGGCAGGCAGTAGCAGTAGCGAGGATATTGATATTGACATTGGACTTACGTTTATTATCCTTGTGGCAACATTAAAAGCCGACAAGATAAATATTCGACTAGCGTTCATTTAATTTTTATGAATTTGACGCAGATTTCTGCCGAGATTCTACGCTCGAGTTCGCTGGCGATGCCATAAAAAAGGCCCGTAAGCCATCACCTCAACTTGCCACTAAATTAAATGGACTTTCGGCCGGGCCATTTTGCCATTTTGGATTGGCAGGCAGGCAGGAAAGCAAAACACGAAACACAATTAAGTATCCGCCGTGGACACAAAGGACACTTCAAGTTCAATTTTATGCGGCAACAAAGCGAGCCATGGCTTCATTATGGTGCGTACAAATTATTTGCAGTTTAAAAAATGTCTCAACGACCAAAGCCGGCCATATAACACCCATGGCGTTCAAGTAACACTCTGTACACAGAGAGAAGAGGTTATTTATTTGTTTAAAATAAAATGAGTTTAAAATATAACAAATTATTCTGTGCTTAAGAAAAACTAAGCCATTTATTGTTATATGTTTATAATTATTTTAGAAATAATATTAATGCTTTAATGTAAGAATTCTAGAATTCTATATAATCGTTCTTAAATCAAGCATTATTTCTCAAAGTATATGTCGCCATAGTTACTCACACTCACAGCTACAACGACAATGCTTTTGTCGTTGCTGGCAAATGAAATTTAAGCTTTTTCCAAGCAATAAATTACGACTTTTTATGACACTGCCAGCGAAACACCCAGAAAGTATGCTTGCTACGCTATGCGTATAGTTGCCTTAGCCAAGGCAGCTGAATAAAAAAAAGTACGTATCCGCCCCGTTGCCACAGCCCCTGGTAACATATAAAGGGTCCATAAAGCGCGTAAGCCGATCTGCCAAAGCAGCACCAGCGCCAACAACAGCGCAATGGCCGAGATATCCTGACCGATGTCCTGGTCCTGGCAACTGGCAAGCCGAGAAGGAGGAGAGTGCTCGCCGAGCAGACTGGCAGCTGGCTGCCAAATCGACAAAGTCAAGTGTCTGGGAAACCGAGCTGAGGGCGGACCGTGGGCAGGAAATGTTGGAGAGAAATGCGAAATAAATTGGGAAATAAAAGCGGGAATCTAAGCTAAATGGTTAGGGGTTATTTAATTTGCTCGTCGGATATTTTACACTTCTCGAATTATTTTCACTTGATGTTAGAGAAACAATTGCCAGGAATCCTGATCAGATAGGATGTTCTTTCTATTATTTAATTAATCAAATTATATTTCTACAGCTTACATATTACAAATATTATATTTTCAATTATCCTAGTTATAATATTATGTTTTTCAGTGTCTGTAAACTACATGATACATTAAACTGTTTCTGCATACGCTGCCTAAGTCCTGTCCCCTAATTGGCACTACTCCAGAAAATAGGACACAAGGCAAATTATATTAATTATACCAAGAGTGGCCAAAAGAAAACGTTCAATTTGAGAACAGTGAAGCAGAGACTCCGAGCTGGAGACGGAACCTACAGAAGCCTCCCCAACAGACACACTTAGCTGGGCCTAGGGGATGTGGCTCCCGAAAGGCAACCGCAACGCTCAAGTTACATTGAAATAAAAATACGTTAATCATCGCCTGATAAATGGCCGAGCGGAGAAACCGTTTGGCTTTGATTTATACCGCCGCCCATTCTGGGCAATTATGCAAATGGCAAAGCGGCTCCAGGGCGGCACTTGGGCATGGAATCGGATTCGGATTTAGATTTGGAGCCTAGTGCCTGGAGCCTGGAGCCTGGACCCCGGACGCCGAAGGCGAGACCCGAGTCGATGAGTTGGGCGAAAATTAGTTTGGCACTTACTTGTTATAGAGCACGATATCCGGCAGCCATATATGCTCGGAGGGCACGTGCAAAGTGTCCACGCCGCCGTAATCATCGGGATTCCACTTCAATTTATAGTCGTTCCATTCCTGAAATAGCACAAATGCACAATGTAAAATGGATCGGGCAGAAATAACACAACGGAAAATACAAATATGCAAATGGCAGATGGCAATTATTTATGCCTGATTGCCATGAATAATAGAGAGAGAGAGAGAGAATAAAACTAAAAGTAAAAAATTAGAAATATGCGCGCACAAAACAGTGCCAATTCAGGGTCTGATATATGTTTAAATATTTCATTTTGTGGTTCAGGGCGTTTAACTCGCGTATTGCTGCAATTTCAATTTCATTAATTATGCATTAATTCATTGGTCGCTAAGCTGTTGGCATTAAATTACATTTTCATAATACAATTGTGTTTCCAATGTTTGCCATCGTTGTTCAAGTGTTTGGTTTCCTTTCGAGGGGTATATGTGTTCAATACACATTATGTTTAGATAAAGGTGGTTTAGAGGGTTTAATCTCTTAGTTAATAATGCTATAATAATTAAGTTAACTTGGGAAGTTTTTTGTTTATTTAATTATTCACTAGCTAAAATTATTTACCCTTTTTCTTTAACTTAAAAATAAATTGATTTCCCTAAGAACAATGGAAACATTGTGCTAAAAGTATAATATTACTACTGTTTTTAATTTACTTCCTCTTTATCCGAGGAAAAGTAATAAAATCTATATTTTCAACTACAATTTAAATACTTTTGCTGTCATAAATCAGGTATCCCTTAGTCGTGACTCGTGATTACCGCTCTCGGACTTGTGTTTTTTTTATCGCCTCTACATATAACTGTAATTATGTTGATTGCCACTTTCCCAGTATGTATTTATGCGGCCAAGCCAAGTGGGAGCCATCACGCTGGGGGATTAAGGCACTGCGTCCGGAATGAGGCTGCCCGGTGGCCGACAGAGGCAGACACGCTCGCGTGCTGACCAAGCATGAAATTCCCCGATAATTGCAAATATAATTGAGAAGCGGGATCCCCAACCGGTTTAATATTGATCCGACTTACGCACGAAATCGCGTTTCAATTGTGATTACATGAGTTCCAGCAATTATTAGCATGAAGTGCTTTTTTTTATGACAAAAATCAAATGGCATTTTCTAAAAAAAGTGACATTTCTTATTAATCTCGTGTGTGTGGGGTGTTTTTGCGATTAATTTGCTGGTAAACAGATTACAAATACGGGTATGCAGGCGGGCATAAATTAATTGAATTAAGTGAAGCAAATCAGAAATCGATGTTTATGAGAAGCCAAACAGTTTGGGGCTAAAATCAGCAGTGCCCGTTTATGGTCAATGGTATATATTGCTCATTTAATTGCGGTTGCCCAGGCCATCTGCTTAAATGCATCTGCATGTTGGTCAAATACGCTCGAGCACACACACTTGTGCGGCTACGTGCGCAAGCGTTTGTTGCTTTATTGACAGACTGCCGCCCCTTTATGGATGGGCGTGGCATGCCACACCACCGAATGAATAAACAAACATATAGCCAGATACCACGGCAATCTGTGAGGTTCAGGTTTCTATAAAACTGCAATAATTGCCATTTTATTTCATAATTGTTTGTCGATAAAGAAACCAAATGCAGTTCAATTTCAATGAAATTAAAGTCGACTACTCCTAAGTTTATAAAATTTTGGCTAAGTTTAAACTAATATTAAAATTGCAGCAATATCAAATATTTATATTCTCCAACTAAGTTTACATTCATATAAATCATTTTATAAATTATAACAATATATATAGTTCAACAATTCATTAAAAAATAATATTTACATTTACCAATTTATAATTGTTACTCCTGAAATAATTTTGTACAAATTTGTAGCCTTTGTTTTTCCTAACCGAAATCATTATCAGGAACATGCCATGCATCCTCTCATAATAAGGCCTAAACGGTCATTCGTTCGCATTTGGCCAAAACAAATACCCATTCAGCAGCGGTGCACAATGCCAAATTGCTCGGTGAATGCATAATTAATGTATAATTTGGAATTCTGCTTTTGCTAGTGTTTTCGGTTTTAGTGAATTGTCAAACCAAATACTTTGGATAAGCTCCGCGCACTATTGACTGCAATTTGTGTGCGAGGCATTTGCTGTGCTTGTTTTATGCAAAACCGGATAACTTTAAAGTCCTCCCAACCCCTACCATTCCCGTTAAAAGCAGCTGGGATAAAAGTCGGATTTCAGACCAATTGATATTCCTCTTGTGCCCTTTTTGTTCACTTATTTTTTGGCCAACTGCTGCTGCTGCTGCTGCTGCTGCTGCTGGCCGCATTAGTGCAAAGCCAATGGACATGTAGAGTGGCGACCAGGCAGGAACTGACGCTGGCAAGTGGGCAATGGGATGCTGGCCACTTGGCCAACTTAGAAGTTTGGCATAATGCGAATGCGCGTTGAAATTGGCTGGCGAAAATAATTTTGCATTCGTCGCCAGCGAGGCATGCAAATGGCGAATTCATGTTGCTCGGAAGCCAGCTCACAGTTGAGCAAACCGCACAAATAAATACTTAAATATATCAGTCATGCAATCATGCTTTATATTTTACGGGTAGCTTACCTGCTCCACCCAGACATTGGTTGTCATGATTTGATTCTTCAGATTCTGCAAATAAAAGAGATAGAGGGGTTAGATTTGTTAGAACCGAATGTTAACAAGAGTTTTATTAATTTAACTCTGACAGTTTCCGCTTCTGCAGCATGCACCCCGAGTGACAAGGAGGGGCGTGGCTGCCACAAAAGACGAGGCGTTTCTGACAGCTTCTTCAGCATTGAGTGACAGAGCCATCGAATTGAAATCGTTGTGCCGGGGAAATATTTTTTTAGTGAACTGAACTGAACTTGTGCTATGAGCACTGAACGAAAACTAGTTAAGAAAAGTTTGCAAAGTTTTTAGAACGGAGTTTGTTGATTTCTTAGGTAATATAACTAAGCAAAAATACGATGATAAACGTTGGCTGCTTCTGTATATTTTTGCTGCTTGCCCAGGTTTTAGATGTTCAATTTTAAATTGATTTTGAGTTTCTCAATTTATATAAATTTATTTATATATTATTTATTTCTAGACATATTTAAATGAAATCCTAGGCAAAGTTTTCCTCGTCTCTTTGTTCTATGTGTATAAAACTCTAGCTCTTCAGATATATCTACACTTGAGATGCTGCCCGTGTCGCTTAACAAATCTATTTTAAAGTGCTTCAAGATGGGGGAAGTCGCCGGGTGAAATGGGAATCCGAATCGGTTTCTAGTCTTCAAGTGAGCTGCAGACTCTCAGCTTCAATGAGTTTTAATCAATTGCTGATGTGCTGCAGGATGACCTGCTGCCCCGCTTGATGCAGTAAAAACTATAAAACTTAAAGACATCTAAATACAGTTAGAACCTTAACTAAGCAATGCGAATGACTTTATTCCTCGAAATAAAATCGTATCTACATAAAGACAAATAGTTCCAAGAACTAGGATTGTCTACGCGGAAATGCTACATCCTGTTGTTTCCTTTAATTAATTTTGCATGGAATGACAGATTTTTCGCAGAAAATATCCTGCGCCGTGCTATTAATAATTCAAGCACATCATCGGCAGACAAAGCAAGTGCTTAATTATCGTCTTAACAGATTCACGCACGACCCCGTCCCGGCCCTCAATATACAATATATCTGCCCCATATCAGGCATCTCTGGGGAAGCTCCCATTACTTATGGGAGCGGCTTCCTCCCTTTCGCATTTATTTACGCATCGGGCCAAACTCATTAAATGCGGGGGAGCTCAATAGAAAAAATTAGAAAACGATAAAATTGCGGAATAAATCACTTAAGCGCTGAAAAATGTAATTAACGACAAAATGATAATGATGCGCCGTAACGCGTTTTTCGCATTTCTCTCCGCCGGATAGCTTCCGAGGCGGTCGAAACCTCAGAGACCCCGGCAAATATGTCGAGGCATGCAGTGTTAATAGATTTTGCCGGCTCCCATCCAGTAATCACCCGCTCAGAGGGCTCTTAGCTCCGGCCCCTCTTAGCTCTTAGCCCTTCACTGAGCCAAGCGCAGACCATGGAAAGGTCATTAGGCGACGAGGGCGACGCGGAAAACCGGCAATAAAACGACAAAGCCAAGAGCCAGGCACAATGGCAGCAAAGGCGATGAGCACGGCATAAGGAAGAGATAAAATGTGCGAGGCATCAAGGAGGCGCAAGAAGGGAGTATTCCAAGGATCCGGCGACAGCGGAGAGAATCTAAGCGCGTATCCTTTATGCTTTATGTGAGGCATCCGTTGCAACTAGTGGCTAAGTCAGAGCACTCAAAAAAATAGGAGCAGCTTAACGCATTTTAATTCCAGATAAAAATATAATTAAGTGTTAATTTTTAATTAAGTAAATTATGGTTTAAGCCCAGTTTAGCTTCAGTAATTTAAAATAAACTGTGATAGCTGCTCTTCCACTTTTCCTCTGAGTGAAGACTTCGCAAAACTGGCTTATCTCACAAGAAATACAGAAATTTGCAATCAGGATGTCTGGTTTCCCTGCAGTCGCCTCCTCTGGCAGTTCACACCTAGCTTTGTAATTGGTGTTGCTTTTATCCTTGTTGCATGTCTCGCTTATTCGCATTAAGGAGGCGCCTGGCAGGGGGACACTGCCCAACACAGGATGCAGGATATACACCACTTAAAGCCGAGTGCTTTAAGCAGTCGTCCTGCAGCAGGATTTGCATTCTCTGCATCCACTCGGGGAATCGGTCCAAGGAGCTGCAGGAACTGCTCTGTGCCGTGCCCATGACTTGCCTGACTGGGCTTGTTTACAATTTAAATCGAATTTCCTGTGTGCCGTAAATAAACTTTGCAAAAGGCATTCCGCTTGGCATACAAAAAAAGTGTCCTGTGACCACATCAGGAGTAGGAAATGGGGGAGGAGGAGGAGGAGGCAGGAGCCGCATTTGAAAGGCGGTGTAAGCTGAATAAGCAGTAAATTAATTTCCGAAAATACCATGAGGCATTTCCAGAGAAAGCGCACCTGATTCCGACAATTATCAATGGGGAAAAGAAATGGAGAAAATGTTTTGGGAGGGCAAAATATGGTTTTTGTCATTTTAATTCAAAAACATTCCATTATTATAATTAAAATGCCACTTTTTAAATATTTAATCTATTTATAATGGTCATTATTCATGGTTTGCATATTATTTTCTTGTTTTTATCTTAACTTTTCCATTAAAGTCTTACTAAAAGTAATTTCAGAGAATTACCTTCCTCCTATAAACAATTTTAGGTCGTTCCAGGTTCCAGAATACGAAAGGGAAAAGTTAATTTTCTCCTGATTGCAAATTCCCCACCAAACCAGGAGCTTACGAATGGCGTTCGCTTGTACAGACCCAATTTCGGTTTCAGTTTCAATTTCCCAATAATATACGAAATTTATGGGCAAACATGCAATTAACTGGCTCGAAAATGTGCAACATTTGCCATTTGAATGCCTTTTGGTGGCCAAACGAAAGCCGTCCCTATATGGCAAACAATGCAGCCAAAATGTACGTCACCTGGTCGGACGGTCACCAGTTATGCAACTAATAACCCAAAGGGACTGAGCCATGGATCAGAAGGCCGAGATGCTGGCAGGGCAGCAGAAGGAAATGGAGACCCAAGGTTCAGGCAGATGGAAAATTGCAAATTACAAATTCTACGTTCAAAACGCATTTCTGCTTTGTTGTTATGGCTGCCACATACCCTTTCCCATACCTTCTATTTCCTCCTCACCTCACCCCCTCTGACAGTTGATTGCAATTTCCAGGACAACAAGAACAACAACAAAAAAATAAAGTACAAGCACTGATTTCAGTGTGGAGAATTTACAAGCAATTGTATGCCAATAAGGAAAAGTAGGCAACACGTGTGTCCACAACAACAGCCACAGGGGAAGCCAACAAGGAAAAGCCAGGAAAAGCACAGGCGGAAGGGGTGGGAAAGTGGGTGAAAAAAACGTGGACTACCAGTGGACTATTGCAATAAAAGAAATTCTGCGAATATTTCAAGCGAGTCAGCAGTCAAGCGCACACAGGGCGGCTGAGCGATATTCCTGTGTGCACGAGCTCACATACACAGAAAAGCAATTTCGATATAAGCACCTTATGCCAGATGCCCAGATGCCGCTCCACAGTGGAGCCAAGTTAAGTGAAATAACGTTAAAGGATTGATTTTGATTAAATCGGAATGCCTTTGAGGGACTGCGATAGGTTACTAGTGGCGAACTCAAGAATAGAAAGTGTTAATCTAAAGTTAAAGGTGTTTAAAGGCTGCTAAGCTCAGCTTCACTAAGTAGCCCTAATATTTTATCAGTTTTTTATTTTCTGAATAATATTTCTCTTGCTAGTCAGACTTTTGACCACGGCAAGGCTTCTTTTGAAATAAGAAATGGATTAATTCGGTGCTACACAAAAAAACCCTCTTTTGAAAACCTCATAAGCGGATCTAAAAAAGCAAAGCTGTAACATTCTCAGGTTCAATGTACGCCCATTGTGTTAATAAACTCTGATGCCTTAATTCGGTGCTCTTCATTGCCCCGATTCAGCTCTGAATTAAATGTGTCCACTGCAATGCTGACCCAATGTGCATTGGTATGACTGCCTTTACTGCCACTGCCAGTGCCACTGCCTCTG
This sequence comes from Drosophila orosa, assembly GCA_018904745.1. NCBI lineage: Eukaryota > Metazoa > Arthropoda > Insecta > Diptera > Drosophilidae > Drosophila > Drosophila orosa. The sequence continues at coordinate 9,874 of JAEIIH010008924.1, forward strand.
TTACTGCTCCTGCTCCTGCCAGGCATGCCCTTTAGTGGTCTTGGTGCTTAGCGCGTGATTTATAACAGCAGCGAAAGAAAGCAAGTCGAAAAAAAAACGTAGTCAGAGAGCAGAAGGCACCAGCTCAGAGCCAGGGCGAGCCAGGCGAGGACAGGCGAAGGAGCCGGCGCAAAGTCCGACTACTGTGTGGCCAACAGCACGTAACTGTTAGTCGGTTTCCCATTTCCGGCTGTCATGTGCAGCCAAACCGAGCAGAAGATTGTGCACCATTTGCCTGGCCAACGCAACGCAAACCGATCTGGCCCGGCTGCAGCTTAAGCTACCCGCCGCCTCGATATTGCTCACAATTCCTTGATATATAGTGTACCACGGGGGCGGTGGTTGTTACTTAATTCCCGGCGCCCTCCGGCAATTGCATAGTTAATCAAGAAAACAATCAACCGAGGCAGCCCATTGATTTATTATACAAACAGCCAGCGAGACAATGGAGCTTAGTTGCCTGGCTTTTTAATCGCAGGGTAAACAGTTATTAATTGCGCGCCGATTGTTTGCTGGTGGCTTACACAAATGCCATTGCCTATTTACCGGCATCTCGGGGCTTTCGCGAATTAATCTGTTATGATTGTCATTTGATAAGCCCGGGCTCTGGCCGGGGGGCACACTTGTCAAACAAATGGATGGCTCTCTCTTTGACGGCATCGTTAACAAGAAATTTAAACGAATTTGTTTGCGATTTGCGTAGACATTTTTGGGGATCAAGGTGGGTATAATGGGGTCGGATTATTTTTTAACCATTAATTTGTGTCAAACTGAAGGCCAATACTAAGGGGTCTTCATGAAGAAGTCTCAAGATATGAGTTATTCCACCTAAACCTTTATTAATCAGTCAAACATATTTGAAAACTGACAAGTTACCCTTCTACTAACTATTTTAAATTGGTTTAATATTAACTAATGCATTTTCAAGATATATTAAAAGGTAGTTCCCAGTGTACTTACCACATCGATCAGCTGGGAGAGCCGCAGACCCATCTTGACGGTGAGGCGGTCCGAGTTGTTGCCCACGGGTCGGATGAGCCGGTTGTAGTTGCTCAGCAGGTCGTCGTAGAGGCGCTTCGCATCTGGGTTGGCCAGGCCGCCGGTGGCAAAGTGTAATGCTATGAACACAGCTGCGAAGAGCACGCTACCCATCTTAGGCCAGGTCCAACCCTGCAAGTGAACAAACAAATATGGAAATAAGTTGCGGATAATGTCTTCTGGCAGGGCAGCATCGGTTCTGCCTGCATTAGCATTATTTCAGCATAAAACATAAAAACTTTACGCTGCAATTGTTCAAGTGAAACAGAGCGGAAGGGGGCGAAGTGGCTCTGAATAAGAGAAGAGAGAGAGTTGCGGGATCTGGCTGGTGGAATAAGGGTCGTACATTTTGCAAAAGTGTCAAAAGTCCTGCAGCTTTGTTCCCTTTTGGGCAGCAGTGCAGTGCAGCCATAAACACCATTTAATCTTTGGCTCAAACACTCAAGACACACACCACACACCAAGCATGCACGTCCGTGTGAGTGCGCCGGAGCATCCTTCCGCTTCCTGCGTCTTCTGGCTGCCATTCGCATGTGCTCGGCATTTTTGTTATTGCTCAATTGCATGGTGCATCCCCCTCGCTCAAGATGCGTTTCTGCATTTATGCATAAAAATCCTGCCTCAAGGGCTGTCGAGTCCAGCCACATTAAGCACAAACAAGCAATTATAATCAATTCCTTACTCGGCATTCTGGCCAATTAGAGGCAGTGCTCAAGTGGCCCGATGCACAGAAAAATGTCAGAAATAATAGAAACTATACTGCAAATAATAACAAATAAATAAGAATTGGTCTGTTGACTCTCGTAATTGGCCGGCCATTGAGACAATCGGAGAACTGTTTGCTTATGCAGGAAAGCATTGGAAAAGGGACACGAGATAGATGCAATAAACAAATATCCTTGCACTGCATACGAAATAAATTGTTATTTACATGTAATCCATGACCAGCTCGATGAAATTCTGCTCTTGTGGCTAACTCAAATAGCCTCTCGGCCAAGTGGTTTACGCCGACTCGAGATTTAGCCAAGGAAAGCGGCAAACTGGAACCCAAAACTTTTAACAGCCAAAACTGTAAGCTGGAAACTAAAAAGTTTGCTTACTTTGATACTTCTTTCTTCTTTTAGCTGGGCAAAAGTTTCAGGGAAAAGATTTTACGTGTCAGAAGCGGAAAAGTTTGCCATAATTCGAGGTGTGCGCGCATATGTGGCCACCGCCACGGCCACGGCCACGGCCAATTACATTCATCAGTTTGATGGTTTGGCCAGACGTCTAAATTAATTATGCTAATTTCATGTGTAAATTGCTCGTAATTTGTGCATTGATTTGATAAAAATACGTCTCTTTTCCGCCTCGAAATAAATCAAATCAAATTCCGACGTCTGCATAATTCAGCAGTCGTGGCGCACAAAACACGTGTCAGTGACCGCAGAATAAAAACGGAACAAAAACGAGCATTGGGAGAGAAATAATAATAATAACGGAGAGGGCAACATGACACATACAGAAAATGGCGACAGGGCGACAACAACACACACACTCGCATATAGAGAACAAGGAAAATGGCCGACATAAACAACGGCAACGAAAATGAATGTCATTTCGAGGGCTATTTATGCGCCTCTTAGTTGGCAGATTATTTCATTTTCATTTCCATATGACCATTTATATTTATTTATTATTTATACTTTCCCTCACGCATATCCGCACACACCCGTCTGGCCACAATTTGGCTTTCTGCGGCTGTCAACGCTGCGTATGCGCAATATTATTTGCTGACTATTTATTAAAACGTCTACGAGAGTGTGCCTGGGTGTGTGTTTGTGTATAAAGTTTTTGTTTGAACGCCACGGCCGCCCTTACCATAAAAACCAGACGATGACGATGACGATGACGTGTCCTGCCCCCCCGAAAATGGCTCGCATTTCCATTAATGAAAAATGTAAACTGCAAAACTTTACTCTCTTCTGCTGCCACTTTTTTGTGGCTAAAGTTTTTTAGAAAAACTAAAAATGCCAGTCGCCATTTTAATTACACAAATGTTCCATTTCCATTTTGGTTATTTGTTTGGGGCCATTCCAGAGTGAAGCAAAAAAAACTGACATAGACTGCGGCCAACAGCCACTTTAATTGCAATCAGGGAAGGGTAGAAAAGTGCTCCGAGAGAGAGAGTCAGTTTATTGCAGAATGAACTTGATTTGAGCACTTCCATCCGAGAGGGGGATCCTGTGAAATAATCGCTCGATGCTCCATCCTCATTTGTCGGGGATTGAAGGCGACTACGAGCGCGATTAGTTGCAATATGAGAAGAGAAGTCCCCCGCCAACAGCAGAACAAATTGTTATGTAATTGCTGGACGTACATAAAGATGTACACTCCATCTACACTGGGTAGTGCCACACAAACACAAAGCCAACACTGCACTGCTGTCCTGTCCTGTCCTATGGTTTCTTTCTCGCTGCTTTCTTCCATTTTATTAGCACTTGTTGGTCTGCACAGTCAAGAAGGAGGGAAGACGGGGTGGCGGTGGCGGTGGCATAAAAATAATAAGTATCAAAAATAACTGACCCGCTCTATGGCCGTAAAGAGAATGAGACGGACATTGAATGCACTCGACGTGTCCAACGGCGGCTATAATTTCAATCACTTCCCCGGCAACTGCAGCAGCCAAAATGTGGCATTAAAAACACTCGTAAACGTTGAGCTGAGGGGTGTGGATTTCAGTGTATCCACGTTCGTTCTACTTCTTCCTTTTTTTTCTTCCTCCCCTCCCTGTTTGAGTGCAGCCAACGAAATTGCAGCAAATATTGAAAGAGAAACTATTTGTTAGCTAGCCGTCAATTTGTTCGTAATGAGCTGCGGCCGAGTCCGAGTCCTGCCGCTTTGTTGTTGTGCCTTTGTAGGGTTTTTTTTTCTGTTTTGTTGCTATTTTTGTTGCTGTTGTGGCACAAATGAAAATGTCTTTCAGCGTGGTAAATATTTTATGTCATTTCTGTGCTCGTCTTTTGTGCGCTTACTTGTAGTTACAGCCTGCCTTCTTTTTTGCTCGCTTTTAAATACCCGGTACTCGAAGACTGAAAAAGGGAATATTGCCTTGTATTTTTTGGAAATTTGGTAAAGGAAATATAAACCACAAGGAATATATATTCCATTTCCATAATCAAGCATATGTGTTGGTAGATAAATCTACTTTAAGACAGTATAATGACTTTTAAGACTATGGAAAGTTGAAATAAAATTGCCAAAGAAAACTTTGCTCTCTCTGGTATTCATCTCCCAAAGAGTATACCATTTTCTTTGTAAACTGAATGCCGGGTATGTTTATGGTCGAGGCCTTGCTTTTCTTACTCGTATTTTTTTGGGTTCTTTTCCTTTGTTGCCTTTTTGTTTGGCATTTTTAAGCGCCAGTAAATTTTTTAGTAGGCAGAGCTGAGCAGAGCAACCGCAGTAGCAGCAGCAGCAGCAGCAGCAGCAACAGTAACAAAGTGAAACTCTGCCGGAAACGGCGTCGTCGACGGCAACATGGCTGGCGAGTCAACTTCCGCTCGCTGTAAATGTGTGCGTGCGGGAGTACATGTATGTGGGTGTGCGGGGCCCTTGCAATTTTCCAGTTGAGTTCGTTTTTCATTTCCGTGTTATTTGTTTTGCATGCGCCACTCCGGCACTCTGCCACTCTGCCACTCTGCCACTCTGCTACTCTGCCACTTCACTCTCCATACTCCGCTCCGCCCCTTTGGCCATTTCTTTGTTATTTTACCCGCCGCCTTTTTGCGCTGCATACTTTTCCAGTCTGATATATTAACATGGCCACAATGGCAGCTGCCATTTTCGGCATTGTTGTTGTAATTGCTTTTGTCTCTGTGGCACCGCTGTAATTGAATTTCACTTCGTTCCCCCATCCGTTGCCGAAAAAGAAATGCAAATACCCATCCGCGTTCTTAATCCTTCGGCTCTTCATGGTGCTGGAAGCTGCTGGAAGCTACCGGGTTCAAGGCAAAACTCAATCCATTCGAGTGCAAAGCACTGTCTAATTTATTCAAATTTATTTTATATAATTGCAGATAGTCTGTCCTGGGCCATTGATTGGCCTGTTATTAGCTGGCTGAGTGCATTTCTTTTTGAGAATTATGCAAATGGCGCTGGGAATTATGTGGAAAATCTTGATGTATGCATAATTTGTGGAAAATTTGCCCATAATTTCTTGACCCAATGCAGCAGGGGAGTGAGTGGCTGTTGGCATTAGTTGTAGGCAAGTTGTGCTCGGCAAATACTCGGCAAAAGTCCAAGTACATAGCCAAAGGGCAAAAAATCGAATAGGGAAAAAGGGTCGGCGGAGATGAAGGTGGTTTTATAATCAAAGGAACGCACACACACCCAGCCGTAATCTGCCAAAATACCTGGCTGAGTTTTTTGCGTATATTTTTTTCTTTTTTTTTTTTTTTTGGTTGGGCAAAAAGTAAAAGCTGAAATTTTGTTATTTGAACTTTTGCTCATGAGCGCCCTCAGGTAGCTTGTTAAACATTCTTTGCTTGCCTATATAGATGTATATGTATATAAACATGCCTGTGTGTGTGTGTATATACTTTTTCCAAAAAGAAAACTTCAACTTGAAACATGAAAATTTGCATATGATAAGCAAATAAGCAGATGTATTGCCGTTGTTGTTGCTGCTGCTGCTGCTGTTGCTGCTGCCGCTGCCAGTTAACTGGGAAAAGTTTTATTAGATTCTTGATTCGTGAAAGGCGGCGGCGGAAAAGGGAAAGCGGCAAAAGGGAAACTGGAAAAAGGGAAATCGGGCTTCTGGCAGGTAGCGCGCGCGTTTGTGGCTTGGCCTGACTTGGCCCCACCGAGGAGGCTATGAATATGCGGGGCAAACGCTGGCAAATATGCGAAACATTTTAAAATTATTTTTGCATAAATAACATTTACCTAGTCTCATGTGTGTGTGTGCGAGTGTGTATGTGCGGGCCAAAGGGTTGCAAATGAGCTGAAACATTTTGGCATTAGCCCAGCACGAGGCTGGAAATTGAACGAGCCCGAAAAAGTTATGGCATAGAAAAGAGGCTTACCAACTGCCATCCCGCAGTCACTTGAGTAACGCAAATGATGTGCAAATATGCGTGAATTGCACATACTTACACATGCACAAGTTGAGCCAGCAGGCCCGTACAATGCGGCGTATGCGCAATATTTAATTTCAAGTCCTTCGAGCTTTTGCAGGGAGAGAAACTAATAGTTAAGAAACTCAACTAATAAAAATAATAATTAGCCTTGCCACTCTTTTTTTAATGAATCTACGAGTATTAAGTTATTAAACAAGTAATATCCAATTTTAGATTGATTATTTTCTAAGTGCATTTAAACACACACATTGACACACACAAGGCCCTTCGACGCAGACACATACAAAGCTAATTTTTCGCTGGCTGCGCCTCAAACGCTGTGTGTGAGTTAGGAAGCGTGTGTGTGGGGAAGCATGAAATGCACTTGCTTTCAGCATCAGCGTTTTAAATAAAATATTAGCATTTATTGCCTTCTGCACTCAGCGGACTATTTAGGCGAAGCGGAGCGGCGGCAGGATGCACAGGATGTGCAGGATGCCCCGGTTGCGGGGCGCTGAGATGGAATACGATATACCGAATGGGAGCCGTAACTTGCTCTAAGTGCTATGCAAAAGGGTTGCCAGCCCCGACCCAGGTGAATAACTCCACCTGGGAGCGGAAGCTGCATCCTGCTGGCGCTAATGTTGCCAACAAGGATACTTGCAGGTATTTAAAGATGGCCTCAAAACAATGCAGCAATATGTTGTGCTTAAACTTTAGGGGAAGATACGAGCAACAAAGTAAGATAATGGCAAGTATTGAAAGGTAAATTCCGCCAGGATAATTTCACTGAAACTCTGTAGCCACAGAGACAAAGGTTCTAATAGCAAAATTCATGAAATGCACAGCATGAGCATAGTAATAGATGCAATCAGTCCTTGAGCTGAGTGCTGGAGCTGACTTATTCCGCCAATTACTTAACAGATGATGTGTCCAACTCGAGTGCAAGCTTCATCAGTCAGCTTCAAAGCAGGGCGACTTGTATGCGAACGTTGCTGCGGTTAATTCCGCTTAAAGCCACACAAATTGCTGGCAGTTGCCAGTTGCCAGTTGCAACAGTAACTGGGGACCGCAAATGCGTTCGCACTTAACCCAATCGTGCCTTAAACGCTCCAGTGACGACCCAAGGAGCAGCAGCAGGAGCTGTGACAAAGGCGAACGTTCAGCAGGACAATCGGCAGCAGTGACAGCCCAGCTGGATATCGCCGACACAATGGGATATGGATATAGATATGGATTCAGCTGGAAATGCATCTCACTTATGGCCCGTTGACTCCACTTTGAAAGGCGTGCATTGTGTGCGTGTGTGCGCCTGGCACTTGCATTATCGGTGGCGCTTATCGATGAACTGCAGTCCCCGCAGGCGCTCAACTGTTGCTTTCACTTCCACTGTCACTTACAGCTGGCACCCGCCGAAGAACTTACGAAACTACTGTATATCCTACATGTAGCCGCGAGGCAAGGGCAATTGGTTCGTGGCGCAGGTGCTGGATTTTGAGATTTTATGCGGCCAGGCTTTATGGCCAAAGTTGGCCCCAAATAAGCGGCTAATGCAAAAGCTCTTCAAGCGCTTTTATATGGCCATCAAAAAGTTTCATACGCCACGTAGGCCGGCCCGAGTTAATTATGTTTATGCAACGCGATTTACATGAGAAAGAGCAAAAGACCAGGCGACGTGAAGTGGAATCGCTTGTACATACATCCGAATCGCAGACTGTCGGATCACAAAAAGATGTATGCATAAATAGCCCAAGGTGTTAATTTAATAAGCGAATTACGAAAACATGAAACATCCAGCCCGGGGCTGGAACGGGAATGTCACGGCTAATGCTAATGCACAGATGAGATATCCTTAGCATAATCCTAACTTGAATGGACAATTATGCTAAATAATTTCAGAACAAGATGGGAATTGTAAAGCGAAGCTCAATGGAGAAGGAGAGGCTTAAAGATGTATTAAATCATATAGTTTATTCTGTTTTAGTAAGTGAACTACAGAATGATCACAGCTATCCAGCACGTTTAACTGGTTGAGTTTTGGTAAGGAACTATATTTATTTTCAAAGTTATTCGCTGTTATCCATGAATAACATTAAGCGTGTTGGGTAAACGGAAACTTCCTGCAGCTGACTGAACAAGCACGGCTTTCATAAGGTAATTCTGGCAAAGAAAGGGTGTAGTGTGTCCCCTGCCCGCAGTCACCTTCCTTATCCGGAGATTCTTGCGAGGAATAGTTTCATGCACGCAGCTAAAATTCGTGGCATACTTTCCGCCAGCATCGCAACTGAGAAGCGAAACTGAAACTGATGCTGCTGCTGCTAAAAACTGAAGAATGTTGGGACTTGCGGCTATGAAACGGCATGCCAAAAAGCAAATAGAGATGCTGGGGCCGTGCCACGCCCTGAAACTAGCAAATATGTAGGTTGCCACCGCCCCTCAGCTACCCGTGAACTAGTTTCGCGTTCGCTTTAAATTATCTTTGATGCGAAAACACGGGGGTGGCAGCACCATAGGGATGACTGGGGATGGGGCATGGGGCATGAAAACGAATTGCCGCAGGTGTCAAAAACACACAGACAAAGTCAATTTGCGCTAGCAGACGACAGGACATGCCGGCGGATGGTGTGGCCTGGCCATGACTGGGTAGTTCCAGCGGTGGGTGCTGGGATCCAGGGCGGTGAGCGTGCGCTGCTCATTACGCGGCGCCTTTGATGTGCGGCAAGCCGTCGTAAAGTGCCGGCAGCACCAACAACAAACAACATTACAAGCGCCAAGTGGCCCGCTTTCTGCTGGCTGCTCTCTGATTATAATCATCATGATAAGTACTCTATATATACCCCACGTGCCACGCCCACTAGTTGGCTGCCTAACAATGGCAATCCTCAAGCTCCGCTCCCCACCCCTCTGACATTTGATGTCGCATTTACCGCAGCAAATGGGGGGAGGAAGTGTGGCCTCCAGAACTCCAGGGCTCACTCGCCCCCAAAATTTAATGCTCACCTGCACCCTGCACGCTGTTTATCTTTAAAGCAAACAAATAATGCAAGAGCTGCAAGTGTTGATGACTAGGGCGATGTCACCATCAGCAACACCAACACCTACACACCATCGCCATCTTCTTGCCACTCAACACGCCATAAAATCAAGACACTCGCCATTTTAGAGCCAACAGCAGCATCGGTAGCGGAATGAGACAAATTTGGGGGACACGCCCTCTCCACCAGAACAGCCATCTAATTCAGGCAAATGGTGCACTGGCAGAAACTGCAACAAATAAGGAATCAAGTCGAACTTGTAAAGATACATTTAAGATAGATATCCCTGCCTAAAGCTAATTAAGATAAATTCCAATCAAAGTTCACTATATTTCTAAAGAGAAACACATTGCAAATAGTGCCTAAATAAATGAGTTTCCTGTTCAACAAAACCGATAAGTGCTCTTTAATCACGTTCAAGGATCTCTGCTGGCCAGGAGTTTCATAAATCCCAACAACTCAAATCATCTTTCAGGCACACTGTCAGCATCAAATTGATAGTCCCAGTTAGATTTTCAGCACTTGGGGAAAACAAAGCATAACCGGCTGTTGAAATGACTTCTGCCCATTTTGATAGATAGAAGGGGCTGCGACTTGCAACTAGAGAGGAAAAACAATGCCGACAGCTGCCAAGGCCTGTCAATATTTCAGAGGTACGGCTTCATTAATCAAATGGGCGAGCAAGCGAGTGAGCGAGTGAGCCTGCTCCTCCTGCTCGTATCTCACCTATTTCAAGAGATTTCGGCAGAAATAATTGCTTATGTGTGGAATGGAGAGCATTGACCAAGGCAAGGAGGGGCTGTGTGTGTGGCCCTCAGCCAACTTCTGTCATTCGATATGCACAAAAGATTTATGAGTTAATTAATGTAGCGGAGGTCGGGAAGCGGCCGAAGTGGCAGCGGATTCATTGTTGAGTATGATTAATGTGTTTCCAATTTTTTTGTTCTGTTTTTTTTTTGTTTCGTGTACCGGAAACGGAAACGATATTGCTGGCGCAGTGGGGCTTAGGTTTAAAGCATCAACAGTGTCGACTTTATGCATTAGACTGCAGTAAATTTGGGTCAGAAGGCAGGGGGAGGAGAGCAGGAAAACAGAGGAAGTGCGGTTGCCAGTCGTAGCTCGTTCATAGCTCATAAACGGTGCTAATATTGAGTGTCGATTTTCCACCACACTGGCACCAATGTCTCTCTTTCACACTTTCCCACTTTTTCGCTCTCCCCGCCATCTGTCTCGGTTTTCCCTTGCAGCTGTGTGTGAGTGTGTTCGTGTGAACAATGCAGCTGTTTTCCTCGGCTTCTCTATTTTCTGCGACCCGCTTTTTGTGCAATGGCGGCGAGGACTCAGGACTAAGGACTCAGGACTCAGGACTACGAACTACGGCGGCAGCTGGTTCATTACGGAAGCCAGCTATCCTGTTAATAGTTTAACATAAACTGTGGTCGCTTTTATTGATTATCGCTGCTGGACGACACTTATCCTTACGCCGTGTTTTCCGTTATTTTCAGGGCTGCAGCGGAAGTTGACACACTTGGCAAACGACGCCATCAAGATGGCCGCCGTCCCTGATGGGGCAATTCATACAAAATTCATCTCAATGCAATTTGAGCGGCCTTTAAAATTAAATTTGAGCACTCGTTTTATTTAATATCCTTGCACGCCAACCATTTTATATCTCTTTGTACAGTTTATATATGTATTAACACTCACTGCAGCGCCATAATTCATCTTGGGGCTGCTGGCAATAAGATTGGGATTCCATCGACACTAAAACCTAGACGAAGGGAGTTTGGGGATCTTAATACCCTTTTCTGAGTGTCTTGAATAGTTTCTTCAATAAAAGTTATTCAGATTAAAACTCCTATGTCTTAAACAATTTATTTTGAATTTGTTACTATCTTTCCCTAGTTTATTTATTTCCTTTGCCATTTTTAGGTATCCCTGCGTCCAAACATTATCTAAAAGAAACCCAACCTATTTTTTGTTGCGCCTTATGGCTTGGACAAAACGTAGTCATAAATTTAAATCAAACATTCTGACAGGCGACCACCAGAAGCGATTGCGAATTTATCTATAAGAAGGGCAAGACAACATTTGAAACTTGGACAACAGATGTCCGCTTAAAATTATTTCTTCGCCCAAAAATACACACACACAGACACTCGTATATAAAACCTAACAAATATATTTATGTATATATTTTGGCGGAAATGTACAGTCCTGATTTATGCGCCAAGGCTTTGGTGCTTTGACTAATTATGTGCGGAGTTCTGGATTGCCCGATTGATTGATTGATGGATGGGGATTGCTGTTGTAGGTGCTAGGCTCGCATTATTTGCAAAATTGATATTGTAAAACAGATGTTTCCGCTCCCACTTCATTGTTATTTAATTAGCCCCAATACCGTTGCGAAAGTTTGGCGCTTGATTAATGTTTGGCCATCGCTCTATCCGCTCGTAGGTAGGAAATGAGCGACGCAATCGATAAATGAATAAATGACAGCTAATTAATCCAAACACATGCACACTCGGATAATTGTTATATGGCCAACCAGCCAGCCAGCCAGCCAGCCAGGCAGGACACTCGCTGTCGTCCTTGCGGCATTTTAAATGCAATTTCATTCGCCGCGAAAGAGCGAAAAAGTGAAATGCATTAAAAATTCATTAGCATTTAACTGACACGGCAGCGCACATTGATATCCCGAAATGGAATGCAATGCAATTCCAATTAAGCAGTAGATCGATTGCTGTTTTAGTTGTCATTCTTGGTACTTTTTCCCTCTGCCGTCAAATCGGTTTGAGCCTTCGGGCCAAGTTCAATGAGGCGAGAGAGTATTATTGACTCAGCTGGCAGCCCTCGAGCTGTTTATAGTTGCATCCACACCGAGACTCGGTACACTCACTTGCATAATCACATACCAAGCACACTGAACCAATAGCTAAAAACGGAATTCATTATTTTTTCTTCTTCAAATTTAAACTGATTTCCCTTTATATTTATGTTAATAGGCAGAGCTCAAATGGTTGTCATTTGTAATATTTCCTGATGGTTAATTGTTCCACTATTTTATTTACCAGTGTAGTACACATGCTTCTCTCTCTCTTTCTGAATGAAATGGACAACTTGCCAACATCCACAGCAGCTGCAATCTGGGATGATGGGATCGGAGGCGGAGTGGCGAGGAACTGGGCTTGGTCTGACTTATGCATTGCCACGCATGAATTATTCAAATACTTTAGCCGTGCTATATGCATTGCTGGGAGCTGGAAACGGAAGGGAAGGCCCGGAAAAATGCTGGCACAACACGTAAACGAAACCGAAAACCAGAACTCAAACAGCATAAACTGCAGCCACTCGAATTGGATTGAGTTTTGTGAAAATGCTGCAAATGCAACTGCCAGATGTGCGAGTGGGCGTGGCATGGCTCAAAGTCACACAAACACACGGCTAGGACATGGTAAAACAGAGTTATGATGGAAAATAGTAGTTGCATGCATAACATGACCCATTCCAGGGCAAGGTTAGCCAACCATCCAACCGTCCGACCAACTTGTTCATTTGAATGGGGAAAACATTCAATTTCTGTGTGTAATCTGGCGCTCACCAACATTTTCACTGAAAAAATAAACGAGGAAAAATAACAAGAGGCACATAACCGGCCGCAGAATCGATTGCGAAACTCCCATCCAAACTCGAAAAGCTCTCTATTCCATTCTATTTCGCCAGCATGGAAACTAAATAATTGTGTAACTCTGGGCAAAGGCAATTTGATAAATTGTTGGGCTGAAATCGCTGCTGATTTTGGTAATACCGAAATGATGTGATTCCGGCTTTCTGTGGGTAGTAGCACTTTGCCGGTCCGGAATCTAGAATCCAGCATTCAGAATCCAACATCCAGCATCCAGCATCCAGAATCTGGATCCCAGCATATTTGCTCAACTTAATGGCTGAAAAGCAACAGAAGCGCGTAGTTCGATTATTTAATGCAAATCCAATGCATTGTCAATCAGCCACACAGCAGACTCCTCGTCTCTTCATCTTCATCTCCCCGGCATCTCTCGTCGGCGCAGTTGGCAAAGCGATTTTCAATTTCCAATTTCAAATTTCAATTCTATGCAAAGTAGACGATGACTATGGTCCCGCCCACTTCTATCCCCTCGGCTTCCAGCCCCAGCCACAGCCTCCCACGAATGCCTTCTATGTGTGCCAACTATTGACACAGAACTCACTCAGCCAGCCACCCACAGCACACCCACAGCACACCCACAGCACACCCACAGCACACCCACAGCACACACACAGCACACACACAGTGGCAAAGCACTTGAGCAAATACCCGACGATCCGAGACACACACAGAGACAATGCCAGGACTCGCTCTCAAGAGGGGTGAGCTGGTATTCGAGGGGCTCCGGGCTGTTCCAGCAGATGAATTCTCTACAATTAATTATGGAATTGGTGGTTATCCCAAGGAAATTCTGTACTAATTGTCAGAGGATTCTAAGCTCCTAGAAGCACAACTTTATATGCTTTATGAAAGCTACTACTGCTGTCCCTAATATGAAGCTCATTAAGAGCAATAAATGCTTTTTAAATAATTCGTATTAAACCATTGTGAGCTTGATTACCAAAAGAACTCCATTTAACAGTCATTCTTTATCGCACATTTGAAATATACTTAAATAATCTCCTCGAATTTCCCAATAAGCCGTTTCAAGGAACTTTTTCTGACTAGTCCCTCGCCTTGCCTGAATCTGGCTTTATCTGCCGCGCACCATCGCATATAGTTTACTTGCGCTAATAGCATCGAACGAGCTGGAAATCAAAGCAACGACATCCAGCTGAGACAGAGACACACATTGCCTCTGCTTCGTCTCCTGCCGCGTGTCGCAAGTGCATTCAATTACTTGATGTGTCTATATGGCAGCTACAATGTCTCCTCGTTTCTCGTATCTGTCCCTCCGCGTTTAATACAATTGCTATTTTGTAGTGAAAGGAAACGGGCGCGGGGCCACAAGAGGAGATGAGCAAAAAAGAAGCAAAAACAAATTGTAAAAGGTATAAAATTGATGGATAAAATGATGCAATGGCACTGGCTTTTCCAGCATCCTTAGCATCAGCTACAGCTACAGCTACTGCTACAGGATTTTTGCTGAGCCCTGGATGCCCCCGTGATTGTTTATCCGTCGCAGCCATAGCTCCCAGGGCTCCTGTCGCAGGTGAACTCTCTCACCTGGCGGCATAGGGTTGGTTATATATATATATAGAAATAAATATGAGTGCTCGGCTGGGGCACTTAAATGCTGTAACCAGGCTGCAGAAGGGAGCGAAATATTTTCGCTGTCGCTCGTAATGGAAATTTCAGCACTATGGCAGTTCAATTGACGACCTTCCTGTTCCTGAACGAAGGGCTCCAGGGATAATCGGAGGCTTTTGAGAGGGATGAGTTACAGCTTGGTTTATGGATTTTCCATTTGCCATTGGGTTAAATATATAGCTAGCTCGGAGAATGAGTTTTTTAAAGCCCTTCAATGCTTTATTTATATCATTGAAATGCACTTCATTGACTAAAGAATATTAATTCAATAAATACCTTTCATCTATTGTGTTTAATGGGAAATTTCATCATGGCCAGTGGCGATTTATTGATTAATCGACTTACCTGCAAGGAAACAAATGTAATTTTCAATTAGCAAATGGTTAATAAATGCCACTTGCAATGTGTAAGTTCCTGGCTTAGGCTGCCAGCAAACACAATAGTTTACAATGGTTTTATGACACGAAAAGCCCCTGAAAGGCGTCCGGAAAACCACAACAGGCCACCGTTCAATGCTCTCAAGAGATTAGTGATTACTGCTGCATATCAACCCATATAAACTCCACACAAAAGACCGTAAAGTCAATAGAGGGCGAGAGACACCGAGCACCGAACAATGCGAAATTAAGTTTAATAGCCTTAAAGACTGCTTATCATTTGGGATTTAATTGAAAATTTCTGTTGACCAAAGAACATGAACATGACGTGTGAGGAAATGAAAAGCTGGGGGCCAATGGGAGCGAAGAGCAGCTGGCAGCTGTCACGAGTTGGCAACCCCGCTCGTGTCATCATCTTCCTGGCCAGCTGGCCAAAAAAAAAGGTGGAAAGTTTCCACTTTCCACATGTGGTTCTATTATCAGAGTATAAAAATATTTGCCCAAGCTGCACTTGACCAAAAAACGGGCCTGAATTGGCCAACAGCTGACACTAAGGAAAAAGGGTTTTGTGTTGATTTCGAAGTCCTATTTAAAAGAGGCTCTAACTTTTCAGGAAACTTGTATTAAACAAGTAAAATAAATATCCCTTTTTAGGTGAAAAGTATAGGACTCTTTCCTCCTCCTTAGTTCAAAGCTCAGTAGACTTTTACATACAAATTTCTCCGTGTGCAGTCCCTTTGGACTGTTGCTTTCTCTCATAAATTCTAATGCGGGTGTGAGTGTGTCTGTGTCTTTAGGAATTTTTTGTTTTACTTTCGGCGCTTGGTTTTTGTTTATGTTTTTCGGGGAGTGGTGGTTGCGGGATGGAGGATGGTGGATGCTGCTGATGGGGGCGACGGACCCGGCGAGGTGTGGCCAGTGGTGGTGGAGGCCGCCTCTGTTAATAATGCGTTGTCGGTGGGACCCGGCTTTTTGTGTTGTCGCAGCTGCAAAACTCATGCTTTTGATATGGCAGATAAGCCCAGCATAAAATATTTTATTAGCCAGCGACTGCACTTCGCTGCGAGGGTGGGGAGAGGGTGAAAAAAGTCCGACATAATGACGTCGACAGCAGGGCAAAAAAGCAGAAAAAAGGAAAGACTGCCACTCAACTCAAACAGTGGAATGGAATTTTTTTTTCGCGTTTTTCTTTCGGCAGCTTAGACATAAATTCCTTGCCGGCAAAACGGGTATGGCGAATGGGTTCAGGGGCACGGAAAATTTTCCATTTTCGCAGAACAGAGGCGCGGGGATAATGAGCCCCTTGCCGGTGTCCGTGGGTAAGGGTATCCGGGGTGCGTTGCCGCTTACTTTTGCCTTTCGGTTTCCGTCGTCTTTTTGCGAAAATGAAAATTAATGAATGCGAGCAAATGCTTTTGGCATTGTGCCAGGCGAAGGCAACATACCAAAGACACTAAATTAAATGTCATATGTCAACTTCTCCTGCCACGCTTCTGTTTCTGCTTCTGGATCTGCTTCTGGTTCTGGTTCTGGTTTGTTTGCCCCGAAAGCGTGTGTGAGTGCGTTCCTTTTTTCCTTCTCTCAGTTTATTTCTTATTTCATCTGCTGTTTGTCTTTGCCACGGCCCGCAAGTTCATTTAGCCAGCTGCCAGCAGGCTGCCGCCCCTAATGCCCGCTTGATGTGTTTTAAATTAAATTTCGATTCTAGCCGCCGACGCCGTCGCCGTCGCTTTTCTAGCGTAATTCGATTGCACGGCCCATCCGTCTGAGAGTTCAATTCAATTAGGCCAAAAAAGACCAGGAGACCCAAAGCCCAAACCAGTGCCGCCAAGCCGGGCTAAAAGCTTTATAAGTAGTTAGGAAAAAATATTAATTTAATTTCCGGTTAACACTCACGTGTGCCAGGTGTTGTCGTTAACTCGCCCCCGCTTTTTTTCTTTATCTACCTCGCAGCGCGTTAAATTATTTAATGGCTCGTGTCAAAGGTAATAAATGTTCCTGCTGCGTGAGCTACTTTTTTTTTTGTACCTTTTTCTCACCGCAAGGGTTGAGGGGTTGGAGCTCTCTCCCAGCATCGCAGACAAAGGGCAGAAATCGCTTTTAATGCGCTTAATAGTTCGCGCATCATTAAGTTGGATTGCATAAAAAAAAAAAGAAAACAGAGCGTGGGCAACCGCATGAAAGAAATATCCTTATGGGGATTTTTTACAAGGATTCCCTGCACTTAATTGCAAATCAATATGGCAGGGACCGACTGCTAATTGCACACTCCGATTGCCGTCCTCGAAACTCACTCACACAATTAGAGGCGGACGGTGTGAATTTCAGTCTGCATTTTTGAATTGCCTTGAATTTTTTCACCAATTTTTTTTTGTATTATTTTCCAACACCAAATGTCGAGTGTCAGCAACGTAATTTTCAATTTCCATGCAAAGCAGGAATCTCAAATGAATGCGCCCCCTCATTCCGCAGGAATCTCTCGAATGAAGCTCCTCCGGCCCGACCGCAAAACCGATAGAACGCATGTGTAAAAAAAATATTGTAAATAATAAATGAGATCGGAGCTAGAAAAAGTCCATCCGTCCGGCGTGAGTGTGGAGCCGAAAAAGTTTTCGCTTTAACCGCATGACTTTTGCTTTTATTGCTACCGTTTTTCTTTCGATTTTTGCCATTTCACACTTGGCCATAATGGCGGTGGCGAAGCCCGTCGAGAAAATTGCCAGAGCAACAAATAATAAAACCCAGGCTAGGATGACTTTGAAGTGCTCATCTAGAAAACATTTGGGAGATAGGAAATCGAGTTTACAAAGGCAACTGAATTCGTTTTCGATATGTGTAGAAGAGCTGTTCAATCAAGCAGTGACTTTAGGAATTTATTGAGCATTATTTAATTTTTATAAAAAGTGTATTCATTTAAAATGAAGAAAAGTATATATGAAAACATTTCTGTTAGCAAGGAATTAATTTATTTTAGTAATCAATTTTCAAGTTTAACTACTAACAACAACTTTTTTCATTCAATTGTATAATTAAATAATTGCTTTCTATTACCCCTGGTAATGATTACATTATTACATAATATATATTATATATTATTATTATCGCTGATAATATAATCCTGTTGCAATTTAATCCTATCTATGAATGCGTGTTTAGCTTGTACAATATCTGTTCAGAGTAAAAATTGGACTAGGACCAGGACCTCATTGCTATGAAGAAAACATCCCAGTGGAGTAGACTCCAATGGTCACTTTGTTGAGAAAAATAATGAAAATAATTCTGCTGGCTAACCAAAAAAGAGTTAAGCGCTGTGAAATTATAGCTGAAAATATGGGTTTAAAGCCCCATTCAGACCATTTCCCTTCGGATGACAATACAGTTCCAGGGCCAGTTCCTGTGCCTCGTCCTATCCCCGTCCTGTTCCCATTTTCCACTTCCCTCCTGCTGCTGCAGCCACGTGTATAACTTATTTATAAGGCTTTTACGCACAAATACACAAAAATGTGCCGAGGCAGAGTTGCAAACAGTGCTGGAAACGAGTGTACGTGTACTGGGACCGGGGCTTTTGTTACTTTAACCCGCTTTCAGCAGAGAATTTGCAAATGGACTTGGCGAAAGCGAAACTTGTCCTTTGTGTGCGCTTTACACATGTTATCGGGAGTCGGGGGCGAGGATATATATATGTATATACATATATTTGGGTATATAGCCCAGGCACAGGCAGTAGTTATGGAGTGGCAAGGGATGCCCGAGATAATTGCGTCTTTGTGTGCCCAAAAATACGAACGAGTGCCAGTGCGAGTGTACGAGTGTATTCATAAACATTTCCACAGACACACACTGAACACACACCAGTACTCGGATTCGGATTCGGATCCGGTCTAGGGCTATGGGGGATATCGCCCGACTGTCAACTTTCTGTGGCAATGAAATGGCCCTGGCAGCCATTAAAAATGTAAAATAGGAAACAACAAGGAGCAACGAATACTAATATTTTTTTACGACTAAGCATTGTGCAAATTTGTACATCTATGACATAAGCATAAAATCCATTTGGGATCGCAAGGGTTAAGCAGGGGCGGCGGAATAACTTTTGCGGAAAATTTCACTTCAGCATCGACATCGACGTAGACATCTATTGTAAATTATTTTTTCCGCCATAAAACAGCTTAAATAAATTCGTAATTATTTTAAATGTGCCCATGGTGCCACGCCCCCGTTGCGTCCACGAAAGTTTCGGCCAAAGTTTCCATCGCCGCTCATTAAGTAGCACAATTTCTGTTTTCTTCGCCCAAGTTTTCGTTGGCCAGGAAAAGCGAGGAAAGCGGTTGGGCCGCTGCTAGGTGGGGAAGTTGAAGTGGCGCCGCATCACACGCCAAGTAATTATGAATATTTTAACGAACTTTTGCCACTGGCAGCGGCAAATCAAAATATTTCATTCGGCTGCACAAAAGTTAGAGCGAAAAATAATTTCATTCCAAAAATAGAAAGACGACGGCGAAAGGCAGAAGCCGTAAAAACACACAAAGAATAATAATTATAACTGCATTCTGCAAGCGGGATGCCAGGAGCTAGATAAATCATTACATATTAAGCGCATCTCGGGCGATTTGAATAATTAATTTAGGCAACTTGGATAGTTTTTGGCTTTCCAAAAACTTGTGTTTGCCTGACCTCGGTTAAGAAATAAAATGTGTGAAGCCATTTTAAGGCTTATCTGCCATTTTTCAGACTAAAAAGTAATTCTTTTTGTGTTTTGATCACTCGATTTAATAAGATAATTTAAGCATTCTAAGCTGGCAAAAGGGATATTTTACAATATCTTAACTGCAGATTTTCCCTGCACTACCAAATGCAGCTCCTCCTCTTACAATCAAAAGCTTAGAACTGACAAAGCTGCCATTTATCGATGGCCTTCTGCTAGTTTAAAGCCAACTTGATGCCTTGATTAACTTGCACGTTGCGTATACGCAATCGATCCCAGTGCCAGATGCCAATCAACTCGAATTGGGGGCCAGCAAACAGCTTCTGCCTCACTGGCACTAAGCTGCTTTTTGTTTGGGTGCATAAATTGATTTCGGCCTTAAAGCCAATTAAGTGGGTCACTCTCCGTTGCCAGTTAGAAGCCCCATTCATCTCAAACTTGGCTAAAGTTGCGGCTTGCTTGGTCAAAGTTTTGGGGCTGCGCTTAAAAGGATATACATACTTGCAGCTCTCCGTTTCTCTTCCACTGGCCAGATCCTGCAGCCGAAAGTTACACCCGGGCTAATTATCATAAAAATAATAAGAAGGCTTAATTGAATTTCGCCACAATGCAGCCTGGCGGCCGGCAGTAGTGGTGCAGTGACAGCTGCAGGGACTGATAAAAAATCCTGAGCCGAGACAAAAACACCTGAGACGACGGGCTGAGATGGACTTCTTTGCTGGCTGCGCATAATTATCACGACGCTGTCTGTTTATTTTAGACTTTGACATATTCGAGGGGAGACCGAGCGAGGAGCGAGCGAGCTTAATTTTATGCAGAATTTCAATGACTTCGGTAACTTTGCGCCGGACTTTGCGGCACTCAGCTTCTGAGCTGCATGGATTAGCATAAAATCAACGACAACCACGCCCCAGTCCCGGGCCAAAAGTCATTTCGGTTTTCAATTAAAAGCCAGGGCAACCAGGAGCTGGCTTGTCTTGGTCGTATATCAGCCGGGGGCTGCGTAATTCACCTGCATCATCAATCTAACACCCAGAGTCCTAGGCGGCAGACCCACAGCCGGACCCAAGCCCAGACCTCGGAGTCCCGGGTCTGTCGTAAAATGCGCGGCCAAGAGGAAAACAGGAAATGTGGCGCTTATAAATTTGCAAGAACATGGCAGGTCTGACTAACTTAGGGCTCGTAATTCTTTCCACCAGCTCGCAGGAGCAGTGGCCGGCAAAGATTGGACTTCAAATTATGCAGAGAAAGAAATTAGGCGAGTGATCAAGGAGATTTCTAGGGATTTTTTACAAATAATTTGAGTGAGGAAAGACTATAAATAAATGGGCAAAATTTTAACAAGAAATTGTATCTTTTTCATAGAGATATTCCATTTGAAGGCTCTGTTTATATTTATTTAAATTAACCGAGACATACATTTCTATCCTGCTCAAAGGACCAACAATTAAATAATTCAAATTAATGACATTTTCTCTGGTAAAGAGGTCAATCTTTACACCTAGCATTCTTTCAAATAATATTAGCTGTACTTGTAAAATATTTTATAATATAAATAAATTTATGTATTCTGAATCATATTTATATTTGTACTGACCCCCATTTTGTGCTGAGTGTAGCGGAAGTTTTGGTCGAATGGAAATTCGATTTGTATTGCCACTCGATGGGCATTAGTGCGGAAGTTGTGTTGGTCGGTGTAAATAATTGCCTGGCAGAAACTACAGCCAGTCATTCATCCATTCATTTGCGCCATCATAGCGTGATTTGTTCGTGGCCAAGACCAAGTGCGGGAGATTTATGCATGTGGCCGTCGAGGGAGAAGCAGAAAAGCGGGAAAAGCGGGAAAAGCAACAGCATCAACTTCGGCAGCGGGGAAAAGCCATAAAACTAATTATGAAAGTTTACCTGGTCGGGTGAACGAACCGGGGAGTGGCACGTGCAGTGTCGTTACTCCAGAAGCCAGATAATAATCGTGGCATTAATTAATGAAATAACCAGAAGGTTTGCGCCTTTTGTCTCTGCCACTGTTGGTCGTGTAGCAACATTTTATTATTTTTTGTTTCATTAAAATTTAGTGGGGGAAATGTGTCTATGCTGCTGCGGTGTCCCAGAACGGAGCTGGGAATTCTCTTCTTTTTTTTTTTTTTTGGACAGACTGACTGTTTTGGGGTTTTGTGGCCATTAAATTGCGCCATAAATATGCCCCAAATGGCAATTGGACATTGTTGCCTTTGTGATTGCAGTGAGAATTCGCATTTAAATTTCCATTTCATGGAAATTAATTAGCTACGAGGCCGGAAAATATGCTGGAAATCCCGGGCTGATCTGTGGACAGAAGATACAATTTCAGTCATTCCTCATCCTGTCCCAACCGGGTTATCTTACTTTGGTCCTTTGGCCCTGCCTGCCTTTGCTTTTTCTTCTTTTCCGAAGGACATTTGATTCGTTATGATTATGTATTTCCTTGATTTCGTTCAAGTTTTTTCCCTTGGAGCTCTGTTAGTGGCCTGACATCATAAATATTATGTCTGCTGCCTTCGTTTTTACAGAGCGAGAGAGAGGCCAGCTTAGAAGATTTATGCGACCAGGCACACACATCACAGCGGAGGCTGGGGCTTGCGGCTTGAGGGGAAAACTTTATTTCCTTGAGACCAAAGACTGGAAAGACTCGAAAGACTTGGGAGCCGCATGTGACATAACTCTGATTGAGTCCAGAAACGGCGGGGCAGGGCTGCTGCGGGTTGGCTATTTGCAGATACTCGTATCTAATATGCAAACTGACAACTTAAGTACGCACATAAACGAAATCTAAGACAGGCATAGACAACGCTCAACACATTCGGGCAAACAAGCCACTCGCACACACAAGGATCTGCAGATTACACACACTTGCAGCACCTTATGCCACCCTCTGGCAACTCCCACTCCTCCGCCCGTTAGTGCCACGCTGCTCCCAATGACAAGTTAATCATTTATTAACGTTGACATGTCATTGCTCAAGTATTTATTTACTGCCAGGCTGTGGCAAATACATACGTACGTGCCTGGGGCTCCAAGGCCTTGAACCATTACCATTCCTGCACAGGGTTTTTTAGGGATATGCAATGATAAGTCCCCTAAAACTAAGGAATCAGTTTTATTTTTAAATAAAAACTGTTCTTTTAATATTTATCCTTGTGAAAATATATGATTTTAATTTCAGCTCTTCATAATTCTTTTTTTTTGTTTGGGATAAACTTCCCTTCTCTTCTCAGGTTCCTCAAACAAATGCAATATAATAATGGCGGTGAGCAGCTGCAAAATTATTTATAATAAACATAATAAGCGAGCGACAGCTGTTGCCAATGGCTGTCACAGGGTCGGCGGTGGCAATGGTTTTGGTTTTTTGGGAGGTTTCGGGTGTCGGTTTCCCGATGACAGCGCCGGAGACAGGCGAAATGCCTAATCCTTGAGACATTTTCAAGCTTAATTACGTGTTTACCGCGCTCTTCAGTGTTACCGTTCTGGGATTCAGGTGTTCTTCAGCTTCGAGAGCTCCATTTTTGTTGTACACACACACACACAGAGTGAATGGGAAGGATAATATGTTGCCCCAGAAAGTGCGCTACACATTTAATACTTTCTAGCATATTTGCCGTGCATAGCACAAATTTCTAACGGTTTTCGGGGGCCCAGTGAAAATGTGAAATATTTTATGGTCTACCCCGGAAAAGGGCGAAGTGAAACGAAACGATGATGAAGCGCTGGGCCCGAGAGGAGGAACAGAAAATACCAATCAGCGTGACTGTTGGCTGAACTCGTGCTTATCGTCGAGTTTTTGATTTGCTTTAAACTTTCCTTTCACTCAGGGCAGCCGGCCGCCCATCCCTTTCAGTTCAGCTTCTCCCTCGGCAAGATGGACTGAGTTTTCTTTTGAGGCAGGCTCATCCTTTCTGCGTGTCCCGGCATCCTTTTTCTTCGTTTTTGTTTCATTTTTTTTTTTTTGTGTTTCCCTCTGTGCCGTCTTTTTGTGGCCCGCTTTTCAGTTAGGCGCCTGCCGCGGCTCAATTATATAAATTTTTATGGGGCCCCAAAACGAAAAATTTATGCGAACGTTCGTTTCTGTTGTTTACACAACAAAAACGTGGCCCGAGTCCCGGCCTCCTTACTCCGGCCCCTTTGCTAACAAGTGTGGCGTGAATATGTCCTGGCCGGGTCCTGTTCTCGGCACAAGCCTTTGGCCTCACTCGGCTCGTTCTCTGCGCTTCGCAAGGCTCTGTGATTAATAGTTTTTTCATCGACAGTCGGAGGGTCCTGGACCTAGGAAAAAATTATACAACACAGCCGAGGAGGCTGGTCCCCGCTTCAGTGAACTTAAAAGTATAAATAAATTCCATGGAGTTCCTAAGAATAAATATATGTTTGCCCATAATTATCGTGCCTGTGTGAGGGAAAAAGTTCCGGTAACGTTGGCGGTGCTCGAAACTTTCGCCTGCCTGGTGAAAGGCGGCCCCTTTTTGTTAGTTTTATTGGCTTTGGCTGTCGTTGCTCACACTGCCCTTGACTGATATTATGCCAGGGGGATTACTTTGATGGCGGCACATGAATTACAGCCATGGCGCTGACTGTGACTGTGTGCTGGCTTCTGGCTGCTTCTGGCACATAAAACTATACACATATCGATCGGAAGGTGCTGCTGCATTGTGTATATCAAGTCGGGACTAGGCTGGCCAAAAGTTTTATTACCCCGGCTATGAGAATTTCTCCTGTTGCGAATACTTTCGGGTTTTATGCCCAAGAGCAGAGTCAATGAATTGATTGATGTACGTAGGAAAGGAACCGAAACGAACCCAAAGACCACGGCGGCATCAAAAGGCAGCCACGGAATAAAATGCGCATAAAAAGGCTAGTAGGTTTCGCTTTTCGGTTTTCCGTTTCTGTTTCGGTTTTGGGCTTTCGGTTTTCGCTTTTCGGTTGCCGGTTTTTTGGGGCAAAAAACCCCAAGCTCACACATGCACATAAATTACAGTTTTACGCTGACATTTTACTATTCGCCGGCGCTGGCTTTTCATTTTTCGAGGCGAACGCACTAAAAAACCAAAGCTAATAGCCATGAGCACCAAAGAACTTGGCTTATGCCGAATTGCTTTGCTCGCCGCAAAACTCACCCATGCCAAACCATGCAGCTGGCATAAACTACACGACTTTATGTTCTATTTGCCGGTTTTACTACTGCTGTTTCCTCTACTCTTGGCCGGGTCAGAACTTCAAACAAGCTGAAAATTAATTTAATGCGCAATTTCCATTGGGGGAGCGGATATTGGGGAGTCGTCGAGCTGCAATCTGGGAACTGGGAACTGGGAGCTGGGAACTGGAAACAGGGAGCTGGGAGCGGAAAAAATGATTGTAAACGGCAAAAGTCATTGGGGCAAGCAAATGAAAATGTAAACTTAAGTGGCACACACGCATTTTTTTCCAACCATTTTATGTGCTAAAGGAAAAAAAGAAAAAATGCTGGCAAAAGCTGGGGCAAAAGCGAGGAAAAAGTAAACGAAAGCCGAACAAGCGGCAAACAAACAAGCTCGAGCGAAAAAAGGGCCAAGCACAAGAGTCTCGACTCTGCTCTGCCGCTCGCCTCCATATTTTATTTAACAGTCTCTGTACGAACACTCGACACACATTCGACGCTAGTTTCGGCCACCATTAATTGGATGTGCCAGTTACAATGGCATGCCCGGGATATGGCCCACCCACCTGCCGCCCTTCGTCGAGATTCGAGCGGGTCTTCAATTAAATTCAAATTAAGGCTCGGCCTAATCCCAGCACAGATGGGCAGAGAGTGTTCCACAGTACACGTTTGAACACAAAAAAATACAGCACACAGAAACAAATATTTTAAAACTCTTGCCATAAAAAAGCACTATACAGATTTTTAAAGCACTATTTCGATTTAAATGTACTTTCCGGTAAGTTATGCCGCAACATCTAACATTTTATTAGCAAATAAATCTGTTGTAATAAAAAGCTTAAACTTTTCCCTCAGTGTCGAGGATATTCCCGCACAAACGACTTAAATGATGCCCCAATGACGTCGCATAAATATTTCGTTATGGCCCGTCTGCAAAGGGAAACAAAAAACAAGGAAAAACGAGTAAAAACAGCAATCGAAATGTGGCAGCAAATCGATGCCAATCCGCGTCGCACCACGCGGCGTATGCGTAATGCAAGCACGGCAATGGCCCAAGAGCCGCTTACTATTATGCCGCCCGGTTATTTATTGTATCTACATACATATCCATGGAGTGGTGCTTTAAGGCGAAGGCACCCGCTGATCTGCTGTTCAATTAAATGGAAAATAACCATAAATCAAGGCAATATCATATCTCCATGATTGAGGCCCAACTTGCATTGATTTCGTGGCCCTCAGGTACTTCACCCTGCCACCCTGGCACTCTGGCACTCTGGCACTCTGGCTTATCTGAGGTCCTTTGGCTTTCCGGTGCGGTTTACTCCCTGAATCAGTGGCAGAATCAGAGGCGTTAGCTCGTCACATACACACTCACTCGCCGGTAAAGGGTGTCCGCATTATTCGATTCTTATTGTAATCGCATGAATATATTTCTCGCATTATAATGCTCAGCTGAGCTTCAGTGGCTTTTTCCTGCGCAGTCGTTGACTTTTTGCATTTTTAATGTGTGCGAATCTCTGCTTTTTTTCTCTCGCTGTTCGCTGTTCGCTTTTCGATTTTCCTTCTTTTCGTTTTTTGGTTTTTTGCTTTTCCGCCTCACTCAGGGCATCGGCGCATGTGTGTGAGTGCGTTCAATAATTTCCGACACGGCATTTTGAGTTGGGTTCGCTGCCAAATAGAGTGTAACGCGGGTGTGTGTGTGTGGCGGCGCCATCAACTTGAAAAAGTGTCAGCAGGCAAAGCCTTAAATCTCTGCCTGCCACTTTGTGTATTTGTGTGGCTGTAAGTGTGTATGTTACACACCTCTTCCGCTTTTGGCGCTGCCAGAAAATCGCATTTGTATCACTGCATTTGGCATTTTCCGCTTCTCCCCTTTCGAGTTTCCCTGGCCGCTGCCGTGCAATTTGTGCCGCCTAACAAACCGGAAGGAAGTAAGTTTTTAAACGCAGCCAGCCCGGGCCGGGCCGAGATTCAGGATCCACAGGATTCGTTTGCTGCCTCACCCGTGGGCACGAAGCTGTGATGCTGACTGCGGTTTTCTGCCTGCCTCCTCCACGGTCTTTTCCACCGCCCACAGCCAAGACAGTTTATTACGTTGCACGCGCGAATTGCACTGCTTCCAGTCAACGAACCGAAATCAGCCGGCCTGCCTGCCTGCCTGCCTGCGAATGCAAGGAAATTGGCCAGTGAGTCCTGCTGAAAAGGAATGAATTCTAGAGGGGTGTTTTAAAGGAGAACTCCATTTCCTTCGCCATTTCATTTATAAATACACCTTTGGGCAAAACGAGAGAGAGTCAGGCTAACCGAAATGCTTGGCGGTCGATACGTCAAATGCAAGTCCTGGCAGCGGCCGGGGCAGAGTTAAGCTTTAACCGGTTTTGTGAAACTTTCCAAAGGGTCCTTACAACATTTCTGGTTGCCATACAATTTGACAGCTTCCAGGCCTTTGCCACCGAACTTGTTGGTCTTCGGTGGAAACTTTTGCCGCTGCCAACCCCCGAAAGCGGCAGCTCAACTCATTATGGACCGCTTTTTCGCTCCACATCCCCCTCGCCGTATGGCAGAGCAATTTGCTGCCCTTTAAGTCATTTAAATTAAATACACTTTAAACTAAAGGCTTAGGCAGAAGAGTCATGGCGGACACGAGCAAAGGGTTTGGTTTGCCTAGCCAAATCATTTCGAGAACCCGCATGAATGCGACTGGTGCGAAAGATATACCCCATATACATATATAGACGGGGGATCCGGCTCCATTCTCGACCCGGAGCCAGAGGAAATTAAAGTGGTTTCTTTCTCGGATTTGGGGGTTGGCTTTCGTGTAGGGTTGTGGGGTTGCGAGTGTCTGAGTACAATATTTCGGAAATTACTTTGCACTGTCGGTGGTGGTTGCTGTGGTAACTCCGACACCGCTCTCTCTCACAACTCCAGCTTTGAAGTTGTTTCGGTTTTTCTTTTCTGTGTTTCTACCTGCACCCGAGAGCACCGAGAGCACCGAGAGCAGAGTATAAACTTCCGCTCGCCGACATTTGGCAAATTGACATTTTTATTTTTGGCACACAATACTTGTTTCACTTGTTTCGGGGATTGCCGGGATTTCGTATTCAGTTTGGCCCACCTGCCCGGAATATCCTTCTAAATGAAAGCACGCAGCCACCTTTTGTCCAGTAGGCAGCAGGCAGCAGGCAGCGGGAGTAAAAAAGCAAAAAACACAAAGAAAATCCGATGGAAATTTGAAAGGGGTTCGTTTCATTTCCTTCAATTTTTTGTTTTCTTCATTTTCGAGGCAGCCAGCCCTTTTGTCTTTCGTGTGCGTGTGTCGGCGGCTACTCCTTTTTTGTCCTTGTGAATGGGACCCTCGAATCCGGGGCGAGTGTGGGTGCGAATTGCTTTCATGCTGGCGCCATTTTGTGCCGCCGCCTAAAAAGTGTTGAATGAAAGCGTCTTGAGCCTATTATGGCCTTAGCCTATATTTAGATGAGTGTCCTCGGTGCCGTGTTATCGTGTAATTTTCGGTCCTCCATGTACCAAGCTTGAAGGAGCGAAAAACACTTCCTCAGATTGGGCTTAAAGGGTTTGACAAAGAACATGAGACTACCTCTGGTTGCTGGAAACGAAGGAATCTGAAGAGTGACAACCATTTCGGGTGGATAAAGTTCAGCCAATCAAGGATTTGGGGGATTCATCATGTTATTGGAGTGGAATTTAATTGGGATATCGCTTGTACTATTATTTTATAAAGTCATGCCTAAGCGGGAATAATTTCTGCACTGTCCAAGAATATTTTTTCAGCCACTTACATAAGACATATGGATCCATTGGGCCCAAAGGCAACCCACAAAAAGGGGGAAGTTCCTCTACTTGCACAAACCCCAAGCCAATTTTATTATGGTTTATGCAAAGACATACACACACTCGCCAGCGTTTGTATGTGACAGTTGTGCGATATGACACACATTGCCTGGAAGTTGTAATAGATATGCACATAAAACTTTTTAGAACACCAAATTTCTTTCTTTCTCTTCTTTACTCTGTGTATTTTTTAGTTCTCTTGCCATCAGGCTCTGGCTTCGATATTCAGAGTCATGGAGAGTACTTGTCTTTTTTTTTTCCTCGCTGGCTGCTGCATATATTTGCGTGTAATTTTACAATGTCATTCAAATTCAAGCAACATCAATAAAGTCTTGAATCGCTTCTTGAATATATTTATATACACGCCGGCGTCCTATTTATTTCGCCTTAAAACTGAAGTAAAGCCACCGAAAAAAAAAAGAAAAGAGAGAAATTGCATGCAAAAACAAACACTGGCAGACAGGGGATGGCGCTACATTTTATAGCGCCAACTTATAAAAAGGAGCGAGGACGGGGTCGCACTAAGGACCAACTTATAGTTGATATGGCACGAAGCGGCCATATAGCCCCGCTCGAGTTCGAGTTCTTAGATTAACTGCCAGGCACACACACACACACACACACACACACACACACACACACACACACTCGCAGATGAAATGCGGACAAAAAGTGGAGAGAAAGAGGAGACAGAGCAAAAGAAAATGGCGCAAGAGGACATTGGAGGAAGCCTGGTTGTCCTTGTCATCATTTGGTGTGCTGGCAAAAAAAGAAAAAGAAGGAAATTTTGGCAAAATGCGAAAAACAAGTAAACGGAATTTGACAAACAATTTCAATAAATTTCTGCAAATAACTGACAGAGACAGAGATGGAGATGGAGAGACGGAGACAGAGATGGAGAGACGGAGACAGCGTCAGCGAGGCGGCGGGGAGATGGCAAGCGGACAAAATGGCCGACGAGGAGTTCAAAACGAAATTAAGCCGAAATGAAGAAGAGGAAGCCAGACAAGCGGAAGGGATAACAAGTCGAATGTTGCGTTGACAATATTAGTTGATGTTCCGCACAAACACAAACACAGGCGAAGCAACACACACACACACACACACACGCAGAGCAAATGTTATTCCAGCAGAATGAGGCAAAATGGCGGCCATGTCATATAGTAGTTCATTGGTTCGCCTGTCAGCTGTCAGCACGTAAGCCGCTCGTTCCGGCAATGCTGCCTCTCTCTTCGATTCCCTCATTCTTCATCTCTGTGTACTATCTCCCGGCCGTTGACCAAGCCGTCTTCATCGTCTCCCGGTGTCCAGGAAGCGTCCATTCTCCTTCGGTTGGCTCAGGCCTTTGGAATGTCATGACATGTCAACATTTAACACTTTGTCCTTTTGCCAACCAGGCAGCAGACCCTTCTTTCCCGGGCAGGAAACTTTTCCCTGTTTCTCCTCTGAAGCGCTTTCTATTCGATTTCTTCTGGGCTGCGACACAAATTTGTCACACGAGCAAAATGTTATCGAAGGCATATTACACGCTGCTGCTGCTGGCTTATGAACTGCGAGTGCGAAACAGGCAAGAATAGATTGGTTTTTTGGTAGCGAATACTGATGACAGCCAAGTGAGGCTAACGTGGAAATATTTAACCCGAAATCGGAGCTCTATCAACCTGAGGAGTACTTCCTGGATTGATTTGATTTCCATTTACGAGCGTCTTCCATCCGGAATCTGGTATCTGCACCAGTGCATGTGCCTCGTCTTTAGCCTTTGGCTGGATAGCTACCCAAAGGAGCAATTTCTCAGCTCTCTCTCTCTATCTTCTGACATGCCGACTGCAATCAGAAAGCGAACTAGCCAAAGGCAAGATGGCACTCCACTTGATTGCCAATAATAATCGCTGCTTCCTTGGCCCTCGGGCCAAACTGCCTCCGGCCAGGACGCAATCACAGAGCCAGACACACACTTACATGGCCAGGAAAAGTGCACGGAAAAAAGTAGCACCAAATTGGCCATCAACTCTGCATTTTCTCGTATCGAAATAACCTTTTGCTTGTGGGATATTAACGTGACAGAGTCAGGTTCTAAAGCAGGATATACTAAACATATACAGGAACTTATAAATCGTATATCAGTTTCTTTATATATTAATACAAATTATATATCAATATGATTATCTTAGCACCTAAGAGGTCCTAATAAGACTTGAGAGAATAGAAACTGATACGCCAATAAATATTATTATCCTCCTAAATAGTTGTAAAAACTTTGCTAATATAACAAATCAAACTGCTGAGATTTTCATGGTATTGATAGCAATAACAAGAAACTTATTATTCATTTTTCTCCGTGTCGCCGATAAGATGTTTTTAACTTGGTCGAGGCAACACTAACTACACGAAACTTGAAGTGCGGCCATAAAATGTTGAACATTTTATTATGATACCTAAGCAGGCACACACAGAGCAACTCACACAAACACCAACGTAATTATGGTACAAGTCGTGCTCGAATCATATAAAAATTTATAACTCAAATGCTGATGATGGCGACAACAACATTGGGGGCATTATGCATGGTTTATTCTTCGCTAAGCCGCAACAACAACGACAAGAGCAAGGAACTGGCACCGGCACCAGCACGGGGGTTCGACATCTATTTTTATGCGACAACGTTACATTTTTTATGAGCGCCTAATAGTATGCAGTGTGTATTACGTATACGCCCCGTTTTGTAGTGTCAAGGTGTAGTAGGCACCGGCAACGGCAACGGCAACGGCTCCGCTCGGTTTAGCCGAGGGAGCCGGATCCAGCAAGGGCTATGGCACCGGTGCTAAAATTAAACCAGACGTGGCCTGCCCTGCAACACGTGCACTTGGGGCCATTGTTGCCACTGCTGATGAGCGCGAAAATCACAATTTTCCCTGCAGTACAATTTGTCAGAGGCTTTCGCTTTCGTCGTTTCTTTTTTATTATTTTTCCTTTTTTCGCTGTGTTTCTATTTTTTTCGGTCGATGCAGTCTCTGGCGAAATTTGCCTACAATGACAATGTTGCTGACAGCCAGCGGCTTCGATGTGGGCCTGTGGTTTGTCAACGGCAGCAGCAACACTGCTGTTATCCTTTTATGCATTTTAATTTCCACACAGACACACACACACATATATAGTATTTCCTAGTAGGCTGAGGCACGTGCGTGGCAGCATCAGCACCCGTGGGTGTTTTTCCGAGTGTGTTTGTGTGCGGAGCGATCATAAAAGCATCGCATTAGAAATTATACGACTGTCGGTGGCACACACTCAGATACGGGGACACAGATACAGGTACACTAACAGAAACTTGTGTAGATTTACCTATTCTTCAGACATGTCTATATATATTTTATTTTAAATTCAAAACTAGGATTTTCTAGAACAAACTCTCAATAAATTCCTAATAATTTTAGAAAACCTTTTTTTAAACTGAAATTTGTTTCTGTGAAACATCTACAGTGTGGCACAGGCACAGATACATTGACAGGGCGTGTGCTGGGGAATTCATTAGCACAACTCGCGCTGAAAGTTTGCCCACGTCACGCTGTCGCAACTTTAAAGTGCCTGTTTCCCTCGCCCTAGTCCCTCTGCCCAGCTACCCTGGAACCAACTCAACCCCCTGGGTTTCTATGCCCCCTGCGTGTGCTTATCATAAATTCATATGTGCTCGCCTCCGTTCGTGTGTGTTTGTGTTTTATTAACATTTTGGGTGCATTAACCTGACAGCTAATGGGCAGGCGAAGGCCCGAGTCGCGTCGCGGCACAGATTCACGTTCGTTCGCATTCACATCTACAGTTGGCCCCGGGCCTGGTGGCAAGATTGACACGAGATCACGTAATGGTCGTGGGAAATTCTCGGAAGTAACTTGTAAAGATGCGATAATTGAGTTTCGCGTAGGAGGCCATCTTGCCAGGTCCTTGAGGGGCCAAAGTCCCCAAAAATTATTGGTATTGAGAGTTTAAAGCGAGCATAAAAAATGATGTTTTGTAGGACTGAAGACACATTAAGGGATATCAACATTTGAGAATATTTTAAAATATTTTCCAAAATAATAGATTTGGTGGAAAGAGTTGGAAAACAATAAGGAAAGTAAGTCATGGCAGCTCATTTGGGTTAGGAAATTAGTCCGCCATCAGTTACGGGAAATTATCGCTAGTAAATAATATATATTTGTGGTCAGTGTACTCACCGTTGCTGCACAGCGCGTTGCATTGCCTACAGATGACAGGCCGTCGTAGCGTCGCCGTCGTGCTCGTTGCTGATGTTGCCGGTTGCAATGTTGTTGCTGCTGCTGATGTTGCAGTTGCTGACGTTGCTGCTGCTGCTGCTGCTGCTGTTGGGTTGTTGCTGCTGCTGCGCCGCCGTCGTCGTCGCCAGTGTTGTTGCTGCTGCCTGAATCGTCGATTAGTTGCTGAGTGGCGAGCTGGGACAAGGGACAGCTGCTTGCCACGCCCACAACGCCCAACAGGCTGCCGCTGATGTTGCTGCCGTTGCTGTTGCTGTTGGTGCTGCGCCGTCGTCGTCTGCGATGGCGATGATGTGGATGGTGTTGTCGCTGGCGTTGATTGTGACGACGGCAGCGTTGCTGTTGCGCCGCGGCGTCTATTTTAATGGCAGCAATGGTGCTGCTTTACAGCAGCACACCTCTACCTCTGGAGTGTTGTTGCTCCCGCTGCTCCCTACTCGGTTGCTGCTACTGCTGCTACTCCTGCTGCTGCTGCTGCTGCTGTGTTGCTGCTGCCGCTCAGTGTTGCTCCTGCTGATGTTGCCGTTGCTGCTGCTGCTGCTGCTGCCACATGCCTTGAGCTGTTGCGTCGTCAGTTGCTCGTTAACAATGACAATTCCATAAACATGTTTTCGGCTTCCTTCCTGCCTTTCTTTTATTTTTTCACTGCTGTTTCGGTTTCTTTGCGTTTTTTACTTAAATTCCTGATTACGTTTTATGTTGCTGGCAGCACTTTGTTGATGTTGTTGATTTTGTGGTTCTGGCTGGTTATGGTTCGTGTTTGTTGATGGTGTTTGTTTGAAGCAATTCCAGATAGCAGTCTTGAATTTCGGTATGGCTGCAAAAATTGTTTTGAAATGTTAGGCAAGGAAACCATTAATTAACTTAAAAGTAGGAACTATCCTTAGTTGATTTTTGGCCAGGGAAATGTGGTCATAAAATCTTGGCTTTATGTCTGAGTTGTACCGCCTTAAAATATATTATTTTACTATCTTAGCCTTCTGTTATGAAAGTCATTGTACGATCCCTGGAAAAATACAGGCTAATGAACTAAATAAAACTTGGCATTGTCTGCTGGAATCAAAGTAACAATCAGTGCAAAAAGTTAATGGAAATTATACTATCAATTAGCCTGGAAACGGACGGAAGCTGGCAGCCAAAAGCTCTGTACATAAATTAAATTAACCAGAAACAGTTGCCAACTGGTGGAGGACCCGACCCTTTTCGGCATTCACTTGGCACACTTCCTATCGGGAGCTGTCTAAGGTCGCCAGTCGGATTGGTGGGGCGATTATGGCCATTTCTGGTGGCATCAATATGAATATGTTATAAGCGTTGGGCAAGCGGCAAGCAGAATGGGAACAATTTATATTGGAAAAGCGTTCGCATGCGGAAACGAATTTTGTGTAAATTATAGATTTTTCCTCTGCTGCTGCTGCTGCTGCTGCCGTTGCCTGGCAATTTATCGTAGTTGAGTTTTGGCTGGCAATGATAATTTATATATGTACACAGACTTATATATGTGCCCGGTAGAGAGTGTGTATCTGAAGTCGGGGCTTTTCAGGGGCCACACCCAGTTGACAAATTGCCAGGGGAAAATTAAATTCTTTTTTATATATTTTAAGTTGTTAAATTGCAATAACGCTGAACGAGTTCAATTTCGGAAGGAATTCGTTGGGTTAAACTTGTGTCATATTCATTAAAGCAATTTTAAAGTGCAGTTGCAATGTTTTCTTCCGATTAAAGTGAATGGACAAAGTTCATGTGCCGTCCAATTTATTATTACTTTTCATTCAGTAATTGAGAACTGCAATTAAGAGTCCCACAGAAGGCAAAACAGGGCAGAAACTGTTGGGCCATTTAAAAGAACGAAATGTGCAGCTGGAGCGTTTGAAATGCAAAAAGGAGTCCAAATGTGAAATGCAAATGACAAAGCCAGGATAAATGCAAGAGGAAAATGGGGAAAAAAGGGAGCAAAACACAGGGCGAGGCAGCTGAAAATGGAATGAAAAGCAGCAGCAGCAGCAACAAATGCAACTCTTAATGAGTGCGCTGACATAAAAATAATTATGAATTAAAGCCAAAGTTGCTCGGTTATTTTTTTGTGTTTATCCCTTTCAGCTGGCTCATAATTCAAATGCATGTTAAATAAATGTGGAGAGGCAGCAAATAGAAATAGAAATATGCAGAGAGCGAAATAGTACATAAAATGACCGGTTCATTATCCTTTAAGCTTTGCTATGGCAACCTAAAAGTTAGAAACTGAAAAGTGGTTGACATAATCAGCATAGCTATATAGTTATTATTTTTGTGAATCTCTTTTAATTTAAATAATTTGTATACTACGATAATTCTTTAATATTAATTAAGATGTCCTTCAGTTCTTCTAGCAATATTAAGTATACGCCTCTAGATTTTCATCATTTTCACGATTTAAATATTTTTCTTGAAGTGTCGTGAGGGGAATAGGGAAAAATAGAGAGACATGGAGACACAGTTGTCAACGAACTCGGCTGGGATCTGTGCCGGGTTCAGTTTGTTTCATTGTCTCCAGAAATGCGACGTCATCGTCAGACGTGGCTGCCAATGTTGCTGCTGTTATTGTTGTTGTTGTTGTTGTTGGTGCTGCTGCTGCTGTTGCCGCTGTCGTCGGCTGGCGCCCGTTGTCTGTCTGCATTTTCATTTGTGGCGCATAAAGGGACGGACCCCGACGAAGGCACAAGAGCTGCCAGCAAATGTCCATCAGCCACTACTACTACTGCGACAGCGACAGCGACGGCGACGGCGACGGCAATGTATCTGGGTATCTGTAGCTGTGTATCTGAGCATCTGTATCTGAGCATAAAGGAGCAGCAATGCGGGCAGTTTTTCAACCAAAAAAAGCTGCAGGGAGTGGAGCACTCCTTTTCAGGCGCTGCAGGTCAGCTAAGTGCATCGCCAGCAACAATGGTCCTAGAGTCCCGAGCTCTGAGTTCCGAGTCCGGGATCTCCTTCAGGAAAATGGAAATGAAAATGGAATGGCGCATAATGCACTCGAGTTAAAGCGCAGATTTGATGCAACAGCACGTTCCCTGAGAGCTCCGGCTGCCTGCGGCAGAGCCTTTCTACTCGAGGGATTCCCCGGGACTAATGAGCTGGCTTGAATATTTAGTTAGTCGGGGCGAGTTCCGGTTGCGCGGCGGAAGCGACAGAAAGTATGCTATAAATTGCGTTGGCCAGCGACAAAGCAATTTATGGGAACCTCAGCCACAATCGAATTGCGCTCTGTGACAGATTTCTCAGTTATAAATAACGATTGCGATTGCAGAAAATATATTTGCGAATTTTCTACATTTTCGCTACGTTTTTGTCTGCGACTCTCCGGTGTCCCCCTCGGCGTTGATTCATTTGTATATTGATCCGGGGCAAAGTCTGCTTTAATATCTGAGTTTGTGACTGTTTATTTTGGCCCGCCCTATCGTTTATTCTATAAATTGTTTACTCCCGCTCGCTGCGCAGCGCTGAAATAACAATTGTGACAGCAACTTTTGTCCAAACAACTTGCAACTTGCTTAATTTTGTTTGCGCTGCACAAACTACTTAAGCGTGCAGCACCATAAAAGGAAGCTCCTCGGTCGGGGATTTGCGACCGGGACTGAGACTGCGACTGAGTCTGAGACAATTGTGCCACGCTCCGTCCGAGATAATACATCAATTTCAAATTATTTGCTGAGCACAGGACACGGGGTGGCGGGCGTGACACTTGCCGGCCAATATAAATAAACACTCGATATTCAATTTAGCAACGATTCATCAGCATATTGGCGTGGCATGGGGGTGCTTTGGTGGAGGAACTTGAGCTGGCAACAAAAGGCGCTCAGATGAAGACCAAAAATCAACTTGAAAAAAGGCAAATATTTGCACAACAACAAGACGCTGAGCACAAAGATGGCAATGGCGTCTCACAAAGCCCGTGACACACACAGAGACAAGAGGGAGTCAACAGCTGAGGTTAAGACAATAGGAGTACGAAAAATAATCTAAAGGATACTTGGACATGGTTTTGAGGACTAGAAATCTTTGGCAAATGAGTAGATATAACTACCTATGAAAATAGAGTACTATCTTTAAGCGGAGTCTATTAATAGCTAAATATTTCAGCTAACTACCACATTAATATATGTCACTCTTAACAATACAGATTTCTATTATAAGATCTCCTTTAAAGACCTCCAAAAATAGTCTCAAGATTATTTTATTTCATAAAATAACCCTACTTTCTGTGCTAATATTGTGCTGGCAATTGTTCCGAGTATATATACATACATATATCCCGTAGGTACATTTGTGTGTCACGGCAAAGACAATGGCAGCAGCAGCATGCACACAAAAAACAACCCAGAACAGGCAACTAAGCAAGTGGGAATTTGCGTTAAAAACAATAACAACGAAAACAAAAACGCAACGAAACGAAAAGCGAAAAAGGAAAAGCGGGGAAAGCCAGGCAAAGGAAAAGCGCGATGAGTTGGGAGACTGTCTGACTGACTGGCTGGCTGCTTGGCTGGTTGACTGGTTGGCATACCTGGCGTATGGGTAATGTGCTACCTTGTAGGCAGCTGCCAGCAGGTTGCGAGTTGCAGGTGGAGGAAGGGGTGGCCACCAACGAAACTGGGATAACAGGTCGGAGCGTATTCATTAGAGCAAACGAGAAAAACGTTTGAGGTAATAATAAAATGAGAAAATCAACACAAAGGCCGCCTAGACATGTGAACCGAGCCAAGTCAGCATTTGTTTACACGAGTCACCGAATTGTGATTAAATAAGCCAGAGGCCCAATTATACTTTAAGATGAGCAGTAATATTTATGATGAGTAGGTAAACCAAATGGAAAGGGTCTTAAAATATTACTATTTAGACTATATGAAATTAAAGCATCAACATGGGAGTACTTAGAACTTCTTTAAAACTTCACTATATACATTTCCGGTGATCTAGCTATGATAATGATTCTTGGGCATAAAAATAACCCTCTTAAGTTAATATATTTCCTTCAGCTACTTCATTAACTTTTAAGGCCTTTCAAAATTATACTATTTAGAGTAATGTCCTGTTCAAAATAGTTTTCAGCAGAAGATATACACCTTCTTAAGTAATTTTTAACATTTCACAGACACTCCTTATTTTATTTCACAGTAAAAATATTATCTCTTTTCGGGAATAAATAATATACCCTACGTAAGCTATGGAATCATTTTTTAACCATTTCACGACATTGGTATGCCATAAACATTCCGCTTGCCTTCGCCTCAATACTCAAGTACAGTGAGCTCGCACACTGACACACATTTCCGAAGCCCCTCCCCCCGTGCCTGTGCGTTCGTCCTTTCGTCTTTCCGCCCCTCTGTTTGCCTGCCTGCCTGCCTGTCTGTCTGTCTGCATGTCCTGCTGTCTGGGGCGTTGAACGTTGCGGCAACGTTTGGAGCAACAGTTAAGCAGGTTGAAACGGGGCAGGATTAATCATGGAGTGCGAGCAGGAACGGGAGTGGGAGTGGCAGTGGGGCAGGAACATCGCACCGTAACTTACATTACAGGGCGGCTGCCTGGCATCGGGGCATCAATATTCGAGCAGCACAAAATGTCTGAGAAACGGAGGACCGACCCAACGCGACTTGCCAGGACCAAGGAGTTGCCACCGAGTTGCTACCGACTTGGGAGAGACGCGGCGCGGAACCGGAGCCCGGAAACGAAACTCAATTTCAGACGCGATTCTGGATTAGTTTGCTGGCTTGCGAATGGCGGACGCCGTACACTGCAACTGCGGGCGATCCGCTTCGATTAGGCACTGGCACTCACACAGGGACACGCGGCGGCATGCGGATGAGGATGCGGCTGATGAGGCGGTTGCAGAGGCAGATGCTGATGCGAATGCTGATGCGAATGCTGATGCGAATGCTGATGCGGGACCGGGCTCGGACTCGCTGCTCTGCAGCAGCCGCTGATGGGAGCCGTGGGCCAGTGGGCTCATTTGCCTGCGATTTCTGGCAGCATTTTCGTTTCGGTTTACAATTATTTTTTTGCAACTACAAAATATTCGTTGAACTGGCTCTGTTTTTTTTTTTTTTGGTGTCAGTGTAAGCTGGCTTAATGTGTTTCTTATATACTTTTTGTTGTTTTTTATTCTTCTTTTTTTTTTGCTTTATTTTTTGGGCTCTGCTTTTTCTTTTCTTTGTTTGGTGAGACGCGGCGCTTGTCACTCGCTCGATGCGTACGATTTCTTCAACCCGCGGGCTCTGAGGCAACTACTGATGGCCGCCGCTGCACGGCAGACTTTTTCGCAGCTGGGGCCGCCGCCGCTGGTTCCTTGGAGCGGATGCTGTTCGGGATGTGGTCGTGTGGCAGTCGCCGTCGCTCTTGGCCGCTCTGCGCATGCTGAGCCACAAAGCGACAAATGCGAAAGAGCAGAGCAGCAGCCACCCTCTGGCACTGGATCTCTGAGATACAGGACCTGCGACTCTCTTTCAGCCAGTAAGTAGGCAATGGTTTGTGATTTTCCAACTCTTTGCCTGTGAGTTCCAAAGGTGAGACTTTCTTCCGTGGGATTTTATTTTTCAGGCCTTACTTTCCTCTACCTAGTTTAGCCTACAAAGCACAAAAAGGACCCTCTACATCAACTTCTTTCAAGCCAACACATAAATATGACAATACCAAAACTCTCTTTGTTGTACCTTCTCTTAGCAGCGACTCCAAAAGGGCGTTTTACTTAAAGCCACATGGCAAAAGTCTACAAAACGAGAGCATCATCCCATCTCCCTGTTGGGTGTCTCTCTCCGGTTTTTTGGCCACCATTTCTCAGCCGCCCGCAAAAGTGTTCGCCAGAAACTCCAGGGACTTGTGTCGCCGCGAGTTGGGCGGACAAAAAGTGGCCTGGCTAATAATTTACATATAGGGCGTGGATTTTTCTCCGGCCGACCAAACTCTCCAGCGATCCAGTCGATGGATGCGTGTGCTTAATCGGGAAATCGCACCCCCAGCATCCCCTCTCACTTGTCCCATCACATTTGTTTGTTTATTTCGAAACATTGTTGTCCTTATTTCAGCGTGTTGTTATCCCCTTGCAGTTCTTGGGGGGCTCAGGGAGGGCTGGAAGGGGTGCGTAAGAGAGCCTGGGAAAAAGAGCGAGTTTCATTATGCGTGTGAATGAATTTTATTTGTAACTTTGCGATGTGTGTGTGTGTGTGTCTGTAGGGGTGTATGCTTGTACATATGGGTGCAAATGGATTTGATGTAAATTGCAATTTTATGCGTATTTTCATTTCGTTTGCGTTTTACTTCCCCTCCTCGTTCCCTCTGCTCGCCTTCTTCCTGTTTCAGTTTCTGTTTCTGTTTCTGCTTCTTCTTCGCCTTCTGCTTCTCTGCTGCTCTGCTGCTGTGTCCTGCCGCCGTGTCCTGCTGTGCGTGTAATTGATAATGGTCTCGATTGTGGTTCCATTCCGCCGCCACCCTCCCTCTGGCTGTCCTCTCTCGCTTTATCTTTGCTGTTTTTGTTTCTCCTCTTTGTTTGGCTTTCATTTGTCTGCTTTCGAGGAATTTTTGACAAAATGTGTGTGTTGTCCTGCCACTTTGTGTCGCATGCTACATGCCACATGCTACATACATATATGCGATCGGGTTGTGTAGCTGCATTCAGGTTGCTTCTGTCCTGGGTAAATATTTTGGCTAAATTGTTTATTTATTTCCAGACACGTGGCTTTATTTACGCAGGTAACTTAAGTTTATTAAATAGTTTCACGTGTGTAATTTTTAGTTTTTAGTTAAATATATATCTTGATATTTATAAATAAATAAGGAATTAAATATTCCCATGAAGTATATACGAAAATATCTTTATATTTATAACCCTTGAGTCAAAATTTATGTTTTTAACTATATTTTACTCAACACTTTTGTTATAATAAGATGTTTCGATACTTATTTTTAGAGAAACCTCATTTTATTCACTTTATTATTGCTCGTTGCAATATTTTTGTCACGTGTAAGCCTTGTGCAACATACGAGTAATGTGGGAACTTGGAAAACTCTTCATAAAGGGTTGCCAATGTCTGCCTTTGATTATTTAGGGCCAAAGCAAAGGTCAAGAATCGTGCAGGGAAATCCCAATGAACTAAATCGAAATGAGCTGGCCCAAAATAAGGGCTGATATAAGTCCCCGCCGAGAGAGCTGAGACTTACTTACCGATTTATATGAGTTCACTCCCAATTACGCTGTTAATTTTAACGGTCAGCTATTAGTCCCAAGCAGGCCACCAACTACGGTTAGAAATCGCAAGGTCCCCCGCATGTCCGGTGGCAACAGCGTTTCGCCATTTGTCCCAGGGCCCAAAGGTATCGCTGCTGTCCGTGTCCTTAGCCGCGTCGACTGGCCCAGGACAATGTCGCACTGGCAAACGGCGAACAGCGAACGGCAAATGCCAGACATCACGGCCAATGGATGGCCGCTCATTTGGCGCTTAAAAATTATGGCCACATGTGGGCAGTAGCGCTAAGCGTGGCCAACACGCTGCTGCTGCTGCCACTGCTGTTGTTGACCGAATTTCGTTACGTTCGCAAGTTTATCGCGCCCACTGCTGCCGCAAGGCTCTCCTTTATTTCATCCCCCTTGAAGTGCGTGGTGTATGTGTGTGTATGTCAGTTGTGACTGGGTGGTCTTTGGGGGTGGTGGCAAGTGGCAGGTGGCAGGTGGAAGGTGGTGGGTGCTTCAGCGGGTAATTGGTAGGCAGGCTGCATCGCCTGTAAGTGCGACTACGCATCAGGCGAGTACACAGCATAAAACACCTTGACTGGGGCTTTGATGTAAATAAGTAAATCGTCCGTCGTATGGGTAGCATTCACGCATTACGGAAGGAAGGAAGGAACGGCAGGGCAGGCAAGGACTGGAGCCAGTCTGGGCATATTTCATTGTTCACTTTAAATGTTTAACAGGCCCAACCACGGCATTGTTCTAGTCTGGAAGGCCGGAGAATACCAGATTGCCAGCAGGTTCGTGCAAAGGTTTTAATGCTTTGTCGCCGTGGCGACTGCAGTTTCCAGTGATGGCTTCCAAAAAACAGAGCCAGAAAAAAAGCTGAAAGTGGTGTAATTCTGTGAAAGAGAAGGGTTTTTTAAAGAAGGAAATTAGTTAAATTAGTTAGTTGCCATCTCTCAACATTTAGTAAAGGCAGATACTCCTTTTTATAGTTTATTCAAGCACCCATCCTAATTTTAAATATCATTAATATTCGAATTTAGATATATATATACTTAGATTTCACCTCAAATATATCCTCAAAGCCTGAATTATGTATGTTCCTAAGCCAAATCTATATTTAAACATATAGCTGCACTCCATCAGTTCCTTATCTGTCTTCTGACTGCTATAACTTTTGGGGCCAATTATTTATTTCCTGATTTAGCCGTGGCTCTAGATCATGACATCACTAAGCCAGCACCTGCATCTACTTAGCTTTTGGTGGGCGTCCGAAAAATGTTATGGCTGCCATCGCATCCTTTGTTTAGCCAGTTCTGTGTGTGTGCCTGGGTGTGCTTTTGGGCGTGTGTATTATTGTTTTGCCTCTGTGCGAAGTGCGCTGCTTGAAATGCTGCACATGCCTGGCCAACCGCATGCCTGGGCTTAGAGGACCGCCGCAAATATTTTCGGCTGCTTGCCCAGAGTCCAAAATCCTCCTGCTCCATGGCTACACATGTAATATCTATATATTCGCGACTTATCACAAAGCTTAATCAGTTTTGGAGTCAAGTTTTTTATCTTTGCTAATTTTAAAGAAAGAATTTTAATTCCCTTAGACATTAAAACATATTTTTCCTCAGTGTGTACTCTTAGTACTTCTCTTCCAGCTCAAATTTATTGTGCCGAGCTGCCTGCTCCACCTGTCCCTTTTATGCAAAGGCCGGCGGCAGCACAATAAAATATTTTTTGCATTAGGCAAAAATTTGTTGAAAATATTTGCAGGTTTTTAGCTTGACCGAAGGAGAGCTAGGGGCCCAGGGAACAGGGGACCGGGTCTCGCCAATTAAGGCTGCTTAAGGGTTACAGTTTTGTGGGGGAGACGGGAAGTTGCACATTAAACGCTTCATTAAATATTTAAGTTTAACCTGCTGGCGCGCGTACCACGTGGCGTATGCGTTATATGTAAGAGCATCAACACGCTGCTGGCCTGCTGCTACTGCTGCTGCGGCTGCTACAGCTGCTTCTGCTGTTGTTTCTCCACAAAAGAAGTGGATTCTTGTTGCTGGTGCAGCAGAAATAATGTTAAGTGCGGCCGCGAGCATGAAACTGACATGCTTTTCAGCGTTTTCGCATTTCCCCCCTTTTTTTCTTCTTTTGCAGCTCAGCTTTCCTTTTGCTTGGCGCGGTGAAGCACTGGTCCAACGCTCGCAGCGATTCTTGTTTGGCTGGGGCTTCCACTCTCGACGGGGCTGGGGTTTTTGTCTTCTGTAGGATTTTCGCATTTTACTTTTTCTTGGCATTTGGCATGGCATTGAACCAGTTTGCCTTTATCAATTGGTGGCTGTGCGCTGGAACACCTTTGGCTCAAAGGGATTTCTACGGGGGGGTTGCCCCTGACATAACTTTCATTTCTGGCTTTGGTTGAGGTTCTGTCTCTGGCTCTGGCTCTTGCTCTGGGTGTGCAATTTGCATATTAAAATGCCAGGCTCCCTACTGTCTGATTGCCACACTGCACAGGGCCCGTCCGTGTCTGTGTCTGCCTTTCACTTTGTCAGGATCTCGCTCACCTCTCCCTCCAGTCGGTTGGAAATTAAAAACCACGGCTAACGACTAGGCGGACGAGCATCTACATCCCACTTCCTTATCCTGCATACATACATATCCCCCCAGTTTGCCCGGTTTTCATGACATCTCTCATATTTCGTGCTCAGATTTCCAGCACTTCAGACGGGCGAACACTTAACCGGTTTCTGTAGCCGCATCCCTTTCGCCGACGCCTACATTTGCTCATTTGCCGCACTGACTTTTTGGGTCACATCCTTTGGGAGCAATGCGTCAAAATCAGTGTCAACGCGCAGCCCGCTGCTTCTTCCTTATATCTGGGAGTGCACTGAGGGGAAAAAATGGGTTTAGAATTCATAATTTAACAAACTTTTGGAAAGGGAACTAAAAAGGGATTTATCGTTT
Organism: Drosophila orosa; assembly: GCA_018904745.1. NCBI lineage: Eukaryota > Metazoa > Arthropoda > Insecta > Diptera > Drosophilidae > Drosophila > Drosophila orosa. The sequence continues at coordinate 53,911 of JAEIIH010008924.1, forward strand.
CAAGAATTCATTATTAAAATCCATTTTGATTACAGTCCTTTTTGTCTACTTCTATTATATTTTCTAAATTGTATATAAATACATAAATTTTACTGAATGTTAAAAGAAATTAGCTGTGTTTTCTTAATAATTGGTAACTAGCAGGAGTTCTCCTCCTAACTCAGAGGCCTATGACTCTACTTTACCTACAAATATTCTTAGCTTAGTAAAAAATTTGTTGGCAGTGCAGCTCTCTCCATCTCCTTCTAGCAGTATGCGTGTTAAAAAATTAATTCTTACCGTTATGCAAACCGCTTTTAGCTAGCTCTCCCTTACCGCTCCCAACTCGCTGGCGGAAATTGGCATAGTTCGCCCGCTGAAGGTTGGCAATAAATTGCCAAAAAAAAAAAAAGAAAGAAAAATAGGAGTAGAGAGAGGAAACCTGCAGCAGTGTCGTTACCTTGAGGCTTATCGCGTAATGTCTTCACGGGTCCCACTGGGTGTGGCTGGCAAATGGCTGGCAAGCGTTTATCGCAACGCGCTCTCGAGCCCGCCAAAAATTTCATAAATAGTTTCCCCATTTCGATCGACTGTTTTCGCGGGGTCGGTGAGCTGGTGATTAATGCTCGGGGCGCGGCAAATCCCACAATCCGAGCAGATAAATTTAATGGGCACGGGATTCTCGAGGAATCTCAACGGTTCTTAACGATTCTTCATCACCGTTCGCTGCGCTTCTGCCGCTGCGCGTCAAGTGCAGTGCGACAGCTCCTCCAAAAACTTGCTTTATGGCCGTCGTTGATGACTTGAATAATAATCATAATAATAACAAGGACGGGACGGGGCTCTGACAAAAGCACACCTGCCGCATACGACTCGCCTCGCCTTGCCTCGCCTCGCACACATCCGCAGGACACTCGGCGACAGGTGCGCGTGCACTTGTGTTTGTGCTTCGTGCCTGTTAGGCTGCCACGCCCACACACACACACACATAGCCGGAGCCTATGGCACTTGAAGTGTGTTTAAAGATAAAAATGCAGTTTATCCTCTTTTCAGTGCAACTAACTGAGGCATCTTAGCAGCATCCAGCGAGTGTGTGCATGTGTACCCACGCTTTTCGGCCTGCTGAGTGCTTTAGAAAGAAATTTTTGTTTTTGTCCATATTCCCCAGCCGCCTGCATTTGGGGTTGAACATTTTTTTCCTTGGCATAGCCATAGCCATAGCCACTCGTGTCGCCCATTTAGTCCACGGCCCAGCTGAGACTCTCCTGCGCTTGAATACTTTTCAATAGTTCTTCAATAGTTTGCCGTCAACACTTTGCTTTTTTTGCCATCCCCGGCATCTACCTCTGCACTTTACTCCAGGCTCTTTTATTTCACATTCATTGCCAGCTTTTTCGTTCGAATGTTTGGGTTTTTGAATGGATGTCCCCCACGCCTTTAACATTCAGGCCAAATTAAAACGAAAATCGGAGAATATATATTTGGGTTAGGGTCGAATTCAAGTGATTTGGAATACGATAAGTTCAATGTTTTCAGTTCAAGGGGTTAAAAGATTATAGTTACATTTAAAATATTATTATTACAGCAAGTAAGAAAAATAATAAGTATTTTCCTGGCCCCTTTAAATGCAATCATCGATATATACCCATAAAATTAGGCTTCCATTACTTCTCCATTCGAACAATATGATTACCAAGTACCCAGTAGAGTTTCTAACCGAATAAGTCATCCGCCCTTGGGACGTAAAGCAAATAAAAGGGAATAATCAATGAAAGAAATGCCAGCCTAGTACTAGAAATTATTGGCAAGTCAAAGAAGGCATAATAAAGTCAGCGAATTACGAGGCAAGACAACACAATCAAACACAATCAGCGAATGTATACAAAAAAATTGAATTTTGATTCGGATGTTGGGCCTGGCTAATGAAAATCAATTGGGTCGCCTGCCATTTTGGGCGGAAGTCCGCAGAAAAAAACAAAGCAGCCGTCCTCCTTCTGCCTTGCCGCTCTGTTTGGCGAGCAATTTTGCATGCGATGGGATAAATTTCGTTTATGCGCAGCAGGCATAAAATTATATAAAATATAAATAACACAAAAAGTTCCGACTGGGTACGCAAGTTCTTATGAATACCAAATGATTGCCGGCGAGTAAATGAGAGAAGTTTTCGGATTGATGCTCGGCGCTCCTTTCTCCACTTTCGACAATCAAAATAAATATTTAAACATAATCGGACCCACAATTAGCCGGCAACGCTACCCTTCCTCACGGGTCCTATCTTTTGGGCTGGTTTGTGGTAAAAATAAATTAGACTCCGCCGCCGCCCGCTTGCCACCCAACTGCAATTGGCCTTCATTTGCGAATGAGCAAATAAGTGAGTTAACTGTAATTTCGGGCTAGTAATCATTAATAATTTATGGCCAATAGGCCCAAGTCGAGACCCACCGCGCTGAGCCCTCTCTCTCCCCCTCTCTCATACACACCCTGGGCTCAAGTGGGCGGAAGGGGCGTGACAGGAGGTGGGAAATACGGGAGGGGAAACTTCTGCCTGAAAGCCAGGGGTTAAGTTTGGACCGAGTGGCACTTTGGCCCCGGCTGCCGTTGCCAGCCACTTGACGTTTGGTAAAGCAAATTTTAAATAGCACAAATACTTGTGCTCCTTGCTCTCCTGGCTTATTGTTGTTGTTGTTCGCATTGTTGTGCTGTTGTTGTAGTTGTTGCTGTAGTTGTTGTTGCTGTTGTTGCTGTGCCAGTTTTTGTTTGACCGGCAACAATTGACTGAGCCCTCGTTTCAACCCATTGAGGCAACGGACTGCAGGTACAAATGAAATGTAAATAATTTAACAGGCATAAGTTTAACGCTCCGTTTCAGAGTCTCTGTTGATCTTTCAATTTGCCAAAGAAATTGTGAGAAATAGGCGCAAACAGAGGGCTGTGACTTCAGCTAACACTTCTGTGGAATTTCCAAATTTGAAGCGACTAAGTTATCGTAGAAAATCAATTTAATACAAAATAAAATCAGCTTGAAGTCGGCTTAATTAATGATTAAATATGCTCTGATGTTTATTTTGAATATTAATAGCAGCAGCTGTTTGCCGCTGAAATATGATTAAATTAGAAACCCAGCTAATCATGGCGACTTCCGTTCCCCGGTTGGCATTGTCTTTCTTTCCGAGTTTTCCGTAGAATTTCCCCGCAACTCGGCTTCGGGACGGCATTACTCACGTTCACGTTCATTGCAGGCGTACGTGCTAATGCCGGCATATTGATAGAAATCCTGTAAATATCCTGTCAACACGCCGCATCAAGCAATGAAAGGAAACACAACGGAGCAGCCATTTCGCAGGACGGCAAGAATACGGAGCCGAAGGCTGAAGGACTCGGCAAGTCGCACGCTAATAGCGACAGCTGCACGTCGCCAGCGATAACAGGATACAACATTAAAGTACTTTCAGATTTATTATTAAAGACGCCCTCACTTTCCTGCATTCACAGCCTCTCGCCACTCCTCCTTGACGACGATGGCTTAAAACATAAAATTATGACAGGTTGTGGCCGTTTTGAAGGTGTACACTCTCTTCTCTGCTCCATGATGGATTCAATGGCTGCTCGACTTGGTTGCCATGACAGTGCCGAGCTGCTTGAACACTCCACAACGTTGGTTGTGGAAGGGGCTTTAGGGGTCGTGCAAAAATCGAAGAGAGAAAATATAATCTCTGTACAGTTCCATGCAGTCATATAAACACATGTAGGAATTATTGGAAATGTGTAAATTTGAATATATGAGAAGTATGGGACTCTAATTATTATTATTTATAGAATACAAAAAAATTACAATTATTTATAAAGTTTTAAGATATATTCCTTTATTGGTTTACAGTTGTCTTGAAATTTAAGTCGATGCCTTTTGAAAAAGAGTTATTTCTTAATTGCTTGTGAGAAACTTAATCAAAAGCCTTTTAGCAATGTTTTAAATGTATAAACAAGATATGTTCAAGAGAGTCTAAACCCAATTCCCTGTAGCAATAGTTTCCCGATATTTCTCTGGCTCTTTTGCAACATAATTTGGCCTTGTTTTTTTGTTTAAACAATAAGTAAGCCCGCTAGTTGCAGGGATGTACTTAACATCTACGATTGGTCTGGCTCAACGGAAGAAGACGCCACTGATTACTAAAATAATATCCTGTGCTTCCGCCTCTCCTTGCATTTTAATAGTGGAATTTCCCTTTCTTTTAAGCTGATCCCAAGTCTTATCAGCACACTCCAGTAAGCAGCAACCCCAGCTTAGTAACTTACCAGCCCCTCCGCCCGCAATCCCAGCCCCCGGCGCAACTTTAGCTGCACATTTTTGTATTCCTCTTCCTGGAATTTCGCTTTATTATAAAATATTGAAGATGTACACAATACAAAAAGGAAAAAGAACGCCGCTGAAAAGAAAGAAAATTTGTCGGGGGAGCCAACGAAAAAAAAAAGGAAAAAAGCAGGTAAAAGACAGACGTTTCGTTCCGCTCCGCTCTCCCCGCCGCGACTTTGAGTAATGACAGCAGCTGCTCTAATCGAAAACGTGTTTAAGTAGCTACCTGAAGCATTTAATAAAGCGAAATAAAAACTCGGGCGAACTGAAAAATGCGAAAAGTCGTAGGCGTGGTCATAATTGCGTGGCACGGCGTGTCGCCATTTTGAAGTTAGTTACACAAGACAATGGCCGCTGCGCTGCAGGGCCAGGGAACGGAAGCGGAAGTGGAAATGGAAGTGGAAGCAGCGGCTTCATTTTGCCGTTTTGTTGTCTGTCATTTGCCGTCAGCCCTTTAAGTTTTGTACGTGCGGTTGCCTTGCGGTTTGACTTGTAGTCGTGTCCTGTCCGCTATCTGTGTGAGCGAGTCCTGCGCCTCCTCGGTGTGCCTGTGTGCCTTCCTTGGCTGTGTGTGTGTGATAAACATAATAAACATTCTTATCCCGACCGGAGAGAGGCATACACGGGCTTAGTGTCTAACAAATGTGCGCCGTGTGACAACGCCAGCGACACGAGTTGCAGGGAAAGGTGCCGCCTGCGGTCCTCACATAGGCATGCGTGTAAATACACTGGGAAAAAGCTGGCGAAACTGTAGGGCCTGACATGCCCTTTTTGAAGTTTGAGATAAACAAGAAAACAAATTTATTAAAGGGGAAAATATTCACCACAAAATGTGTAATAAGGAAAGATTTTCTGTGACGAAACCACAGTAAAGATTAAGCTACTGAACCAGCTTATATGATCCATATGGTTATGTTCTCAGTTAATATTTTAAAAATCTTAGAACATTAAATTAGAGTACTAATCCTAAGAGGTTCCAAAACCATTAAGATATGTTTTCAGATCAGAAATCAATTTTATTACCATTTAAAGCTCATTGCTTCGGATTAAAAATTAAAGCAAATATTACTCTGACAAAAGACATTGAAATAAATATTTAATATTTATGTTTTCATATTTTTTTCCCGTGTCCTTCGAAACGCGTTTATGTGTGTGTGTGGGTAAGCGGAATGAACGGTAATCCGTCGTGTTTTGAATAACAAAATTTTCCGTACGAGATTGTTGCACACTGGAATTTGCCTGGACCGCTAACAAACCGCAAGCAATGTCAAGTGGCACGAGGTGGAAACAAAAGACACAAGCAACAACTATGGCAAAAAATGCCGTGTCCTGGGCCACGCCCTACCCAAAACCACACTCACATGCAGACCCTCTTTTTTGTGTGAGTTCTCAAAAGAGAGAGAAAAAAAAAGGAGAACACTCAAAGGATAAGGGATATCCTGGCCAAGTCGCGCACGCACATTTCGCACAAATTCTCGTCGAGTTTGTCAATAAAAGTAAAGAACCTTTGCAGCCTTTAGGCCAGTTGCCATTGCGTGACAATCGCCACCTGGTCCCAAACCTGGTCCATACATCCGTGGAGGAAAGCTCTCCCGTAATTGATCAAAACATAATTCCACGCATATCAAATAGAAATCATTTATTTCAAGGTCCACATTTTTGTTTTTAAATTGCCTACGAAGCCGTGTGAAAGTCATTTTCCAAAATGAGTTTTGGCATACACTTGGTTTTGTAAATCCCACAATTTGATAGAAGATGCCTCTTACCTTTTGTATATTTATAGAGTGGGAAAAAAAGCCTACTGGTTTAGTCCATGATTTGGCAAAATGCGACTACAAATTCTTAGATTTGGGCTACTGAAAAGTATCTTGGAAAGGTAAAGTTTAAACAATATTTTATATGGGAAATAAATGTTTATAAATAG
>JAEIIH010008936.1:0-14587 GCA_018904745.1 Drosophila orosa
ACAAGTTTGTAAAGGGAAAACATTGTTTGAATAATTACTTTGTAATTAAAATTCAATTATGTTTTTAATAATTTACTCTTGTGGTTTAAAAACAAAAAATAGACTGAGCCGTAATTAAGTATTTATTTAGTCAAAGCCAAAACCAAACCCAGCTGGAATAATGCTTTAATGTCTCCCTCTCTCCTTTGATTTACAACAAAACCAGACCATGGCAAACAATATATCAAAAGTTTTTGTCAGCTGCGTCTGGGAAAAAAGTGCCATTTACTAATTGCAACTTTTAATTAAATATCGACCTTTAATGTAGCCAGGACACAAGAACGGCAAGGACGCAGCGTAGAGAAGAAGACGACTCACCGCATTTCGGGGCAAACCACATTGAATTTTGGCATCGCAGCAGATACATTTACGGAGACACTCGTCGGGGGCGATCCGGCAGATGCAATGGCCATACACATATACATATAGATGGGTTGGCGCTGGCTCTTCCGGTCCGTTTCTGGTCGAGGCAAGTAAACAAACGTTTCCGCTTTTGAAAAATTGCTTCCATTTTTTGGCTGAATGGACAAGCGGCCAGTCCTGACCCAATGGAAGTCGCAGACATCACCGAAAAAACCCGCTTCCTGCTGTTGTTGTTTGTTATTACACCCACAGCCAAACGACGAGCAGATAAGCCAAAAAAAAGGCTGGCCAAAAAGGCAGCCACACCCTCAGACATTTTGTTGAACTATAAATAATAGTTACACATTTTTTGCATCCATTTTTTTGTGGGGCATGTTTTTGCCACAAGATCAACACAGTTAAAGTGAAAATGTTTCCATATGCAAGCGCCAACGCAACGACACATTTTCAAAAAGGAAAAAAGGAAGTACTGGAATTGAAAACAACAATTTTTGAAGTCGAACATGAAAGCGAAACAATGGAAGCCAAAAAACAGAGCTATTTCTATAGGGTTTCTGCATGGAAGTAAGTAATATGTAATATGGATACAATGAACTTTATATATATATTACTTACCTATGTACATTTCTTTATTATTATTTTTATTTGTTTACTATGGTTTCCATTTGTTTGACTTGCAAATAAAGGGAATTTTTAGGAGAAATATTATTTTAATGGAAAATATTTCTCTGACAATTAATACTGTATTGATATTTGAAATACTATTTCGTATATGAATATGTAATTATGTATTTAAACTTTACCTACCAAAAGTAGGTTATTTTTATTTGTTTCTTTATTTATTTAGTGGAAACACTAAGTATTCCTAAATACTTTTCATTTTTATTGTTAAAGTACCATCAATCTTTATTTCAGTAAATTTTCTTTATGGCTTCCGGTTCCTGTGCAACCCAGCGAAGGCGTTTTAAAATATATATGTACATATATTTCTCATTATATGGCCATACAAATTTATTGAATGTAATGCAATAAAAAGTGTCACCCTGACATTGATGTAATTAAAAAACATTTGCGGCCATTAAAATGCCATTTAGTGTGCTTCGTATCGTTACGCCACAGGGCCATTAAACTCATTAAAATTTTGACTTTATTCGGGAAGGAGGAGGACAAGGGGGCGTGTGTCGTGTGATGTAAGTAAGCGACGTAACTGAATTTTCCGGCACTGTGTGAATCGCACACCACAAGATTTCATGTTCAGTCAGGACTTCAATTTATCTGAGTCGGTTTCGGGTTTCGGGTTGCCGATGTGATTAACGGTTGCCCTTTGCTCCTTTTGTCTCTATCTGCAACTGGAGCAGCGGCGGGCTGGCTGAGCTATGCGTTAATCAAATGTCAATTACGCTGCGGATTTCGAAATGGATGGCTGAAACAACAGGGTAGTGCTGGTAGCTTGGCCTTTTTCGCGGCAACTTGAATTCTAAAAGGATTGTAAGCTGAGATTTAAATTTTAATTGTGAAGTTAATGCTAGGTCTTCAATAAGGACTTTTAGTATAGGAAGTGTATTGGTAAGAAATAAAATTGATTTAGTTTTAGGTATATATTAAATATTTCTCTTTGTATTTAGCAATCATATCTGAACTACAAAGTACATAAACTAGTTTAAAAAACAATTGGGTTCTTTCTAAGCAACTATAAATTGTTTTTATTACCTTCTAGTTAATTCGAAATTTTTAATATATGCTAAAGGTTTAATTATAATATAATTCTTATCATTCCTCAGTTATTTTAATAAATATAATTTACCGAGCGTTCACCACTGACAAGTGCAACTCCGAGCCTGGCTTACTGACGACACACCAATTGTACAATGGGCGGCCGCTAAATCTTGGCGCTCGTTGGTTGTACGTTTTCAGCGTTTTTGCCTCTTCTGCCGGCAATTCACACAGATACTCGTGCACGCACACCGTGCCGCCAATCATCATACTGGTATGTGGAGGGACAGGCGTCCTTTGCTGCAGTTTATTCCCGGCTCCTTGCTCCTTGCTTCCTGCGCCCATCGCCGTCCTTATCCTTTATGCAATTTGTCTTTATGCGCCACCCTTTTTGCTCACTTTGCTCCGTGCTCTCGCAACTCTGAGTGGTTGGCGGTCATAAGATATGCCCGACTTTACTCACGTTGCCAGCATTTTAAGTTGCCACTTCCCCTCCCGTTGGCCCCATCACTTTCATCTTCATTTTGATGGTCTTTAAATATCTCCGAAACAGACAGCTTCATGCATATTAAGCCTTGCATGCACCACGAAAAAAATGGGCTTGCTATCATAAATAATTAAATGCTTTTTATTTAAGAGGAAGTAAGGAGTTTTATAAAGTTGAAAAAGAGTTAAGCTAAAAAAATAAGCTCTTGAAAAACTAAGGAAATTTATTTTTAGAAAAAACAGAAAGGAATGAAGTTATATTTTGGCAAAGTAAAACTTTGCTGCTTTTTAAATTATTTTATCTTTGGACTTCAGCCACTTAAAAAAATATATATTTGTGGTTTATTTTCTAATTTTTCAAGTGTAAGTAATCACTCAGTGCTGTTGCTGTTGAATATTGAGCAAACTATGTCCCAACACAATACAAAGCTTAAGTGTTTTGGATGATTACGCCTCGAGGTGCATGTGGACATGTGCACTAATCACCACCCTAGGATACTCCAAGACCTTAAGGGACTTTATGGGCATTAAATTTGCTCTAATTGTTCCTAAGTCAAGGATGAAATCAACAGTAAGACCTCAAGGTGGTAGCTAAGATTTAAGTAGATAAATAATTTAGTTTCCAGTTGAATTTTTAGTCAAAGAAGTAAGTAAGTATCAAAAATTGCACTTGGTACTTAGTTCCCAGCAAGCATTGAACTTCTAACTTAAGCTGATTCCTTACCATATCACATATTCCATTTGCTTAGCTCAGATAACAAATGTTATGTTGAGCTTCTTATCCGACTTCCTTTACTGCCCCACATTAATAAGCTTTCCCAGAAAATTCACTCCAGTCACTCAGTTTTCCTTAGTCATTGTTTATCCAATGGATAACAATTTTTTCGTTACGGTTTGCCTTCTTTTTTTGAATGGAAAACTTTTGTTTGCTATTTGTATATGAAGACAAATCGAAAATGGCAAAAAATATGATTTATTACCGACGAAGTGTATGAAAAAAGAATAACGCAAGGGGGAAAAAAAGTCTGTGATTTATACAAAGGCACGTATGTTACGCATTAAGAAATCAATATCGGACTGTGTTAAATATTACTCTGGTAGCTATGAGGCTTTAATTTCTGTGGGAGTTAATGTAGGCCAAATATTTGCTCAAAATTTGCTGCCATTTAAGCCACGGCTAAGTTGCCTACAATTCCACGAAAGAAAAAGTTTGCGGAAGTCAATTGCCGGGGGAGCTGAGCATCCCAAAAATATATAATATGTATATAAAAACAGTCGAGGAAAGATAAATATTTTTAATGTAGTACTTGTTGAACTTCCCCTCGGCACTTTCGAGTACTGGATTTTTTTTTTGTTATACAAAAGCGGCAAATAAATAATCTAAATGTAGAATAAAGGCAGCATTAAATGTATTCCATTAGGCCACTCGCTTTTAAGTACATCTAATTTGCAACAATTTGAGCGCCATCTAATGTTATACATCGGGGGAAAAAAGGGGCAAAGTCATAAAAATGTTTATGCTCTTTTTATGAGCACACAAGCTGCGGCATATCACACAGTTAAACAATTGTTCCCGACTAGCCAGGACACTGTCTTGCTGTGTTCTGTTTTGTTTTGTTTTTTCCCTCTATTCCTTGCCGTTCCCCAGGACATTTACTTTTATTGTGCGACTGGTTCAAGGTTCGGGCACTTTGATTATGACGTTAGTTCTACCACCACTAGTGACTGCAGGGCGGGGACACGAAATATAGGCGGGTCGAGGGTCCTTGCCGGAGGATGCGCCGTCAGTGATGTCAACTGAATATGGTGCTAATCAGAATGGTAAGTCACAGAAATAGTTTCAAAGAATATAAATTTAAATATTTTAGTAATTTTTTTACTAATTATGCATATCTTTTAATAATACTAATCCTTATAATTCCTTAAAAATTATTTAAATAAATTCTTATACGATCTACCCTAAGCTAACATACATTAACTACCATATACGAACCCTAAACTAGCCAACTTGGCACCGCTACAAGCCACATTTATGGCCAACAGAATCTGGCAATGGCGTTCGCCTGTGTCCTGGCAATTGCAGCCAAAAAGGAAATGCTAGCAGCGGCCCAAGGATGCACAAAAGATACTCGTGCTCGCACACTTAGTCGTTGTTATGTTATCTTTATGCGGAAGCTGCCTGCTCGGAAGTGCCACAAAGAACTTCGAAGATGAAGTTCCCGGACTAGTCGGCGTATTAATTCTTGGTTTTATTTGCATGCTTTAAACGCTTTATGTGCCCCACTCGACGGCGGTGGATGGAGGAAAAGTATTCCCAAAACTTTTTCGGGATGGGGGAAAGCGTTTGTTCGTCAGCTGTCAACGGTCGACGTTGCTTTTACCACCCACCAACTTCTACCTACCGTTTGCCGGAAAAGCCGGAAAAGCGGAATTCTTCAATTGTCTCCGGCATTAGCGGACCGGAAGTCAGCTGTTGTCCTGTGTGAGCTGTGCCATAAACTAAACAAAGGCTGGCCTCCTCGTCCCACCTCCTTGCCTTCGTGCTGGAATTACGGCGAAATTCGGAGAAGACCTCCAAAACAAATTGTTTATGTTAAGGAAGTCACGTAAAGTGTCGTGTCCTTAGGAAGAAGCTCTCTCTGAGGAGGACGAACTAGAAGTAAGCTGGGCCAAAAGGACAGCCAGTCTGGCCCCAAACTTAATCATCATCATCATCATCCGGTGTTTTTCCTTCAAGATACAATTTCCTGCTGGTCTGCCACCGATTCTGAAATCTCAATTTAAAATTTAAGCTTGGATTTGATCGTAAAACCCGGTGCGACCCCATCGTGAGAAATTTCTAATTGTGTTTTCCCTAATTAAAGTGCCGGTCTTTTGGCCTTCGGCTGCGGCAACCTCAACTCGTTGGCAACCGCAAAATATGCCGCCACCACAAGACCAAGACTATTATGAGCACTTTTTGGGCAGAAAAGATTCCGGCTTCGGCTAGGCATTGTTCTGCAGGTTATTAATCAAATGAGAAAAGTAATTTTTCAGGGGCTGGCATTAATTTGATTGGCGTGCCTCAGGCTGCAGGGCAATGAACTGTTAAATAAAATATATCCTTGGCTTTGGGGCAAAAGCTGCAAAATAAATTTTGGGATGATTCTCAAAAGGATTTTGTAGGCTTTAATCAAAGTGATAAGTGTTTTGCATTATTATTTACGAGTGGGATTAGGTAATTACTTTTGATTCCTGTACTTTAGGAAAATATGGAATTTTATATTTCTTTACTTAGTTATTGGACAGTTAAAAGTTTAATTTTCACAGTAAAACTCTTTTGAGAGACTTTGCTTTAAATGTAATGCAGATATAAAGAATTATATAGCATGATAAATAGCAATTTCTTAGCATCTGAATTTTTTGTTTCTTATTAAATTTTTGTTTTTAGAAATATAGAATTTTCAATAACATTTCTTTAACTTTTTAACAGTTGCAACATTCAACTCAAACATGTTCGATATCAGCCGCAGCCTCGAACATGCTACCAGCTCCATCTCTGTAAATAGTAGTTGGGACCTCAAGACAAGCCATTAGTTCGGGCCCTGCGAGTAAACATAAAATATTAAATATGCATAATGACAAATCTGGCAGTCATTAGGGCAAATGGCTTGAGGCACGGATTTGGGCTCTTAAAGTCTTGACATTAATTGCAAAGAGCAAACTTGTTAGTCACTGACAAAAGAGGGGTGTAACCCTTTATTTTCGTAACCCTAAATATACCTAGTATTTACTATATAGTTATAAGGGTATAAGGAAAGCTAATAACATAATAATAATTTCATAAGTGAGCTACAGAAATAGTTCGTGATTTAAAATCCGTTCAATAATCCAAGATAATGTTTTACAATCTTAGGAGTTCGATTTTAGTGATAATTTTGAAGTTAGGAGCTAGATTTTGTTGGTAATTTTAATGCTAGGATCTTTCTGAAGCATTTTCCTACTCTTTATAGTGTATTAGGTATCTCGCAGTCGTGATATTCAATTTTTCCCATGTTGATTTTAACCCGTACACGTGTCGCCCTTGTTTTAGGATAGCCCATTAACGCATCGCCAGGCTGCTCGGTTTTGCATAATTAGAAATGCCTTACAACGACACACGCACACACGCATAAGCAGCGTGTCCTTTCACAGACCAAATGGGCCCTTAAGGTAATACGAATTACACATACCATTGTCCGGAAAGAATCCCACTGTTATTTCGCCCCGCAAAAACCTCAGGACCCACCGAACCGCCGTAACTGATAGCTCTGTTTACTCAGATGCCGCAGACACCTTTCTCCTGTCCGGTGTCCGTCGGGGAGGGACTCCACAAACAAGTGGCTAAGTGGCAGTATCCTTGAATCAGGTGTTAAGAGCTATGACTGTCGCCCGTGTAAGGGAATGGGAATGCGAATCGGAGTCTGTCGAGAGCTGACCAGCTGTTTCGGGAAATTTAGTTACAGTTTGGAAGTCTGTAATTAAAGCCAGGAAGAGGGACTAAAATGTGGCAGAGCCTGCAGCTTCAATTTATTTTGTAATATTTAATTGAATGAAATAGATACCTCAAATGTTTTCAGGAAAAATCAACAAGATTAACAAAATTAAACTCCTAGAACAAGTTAGTAAATACATTGAACCTAAATTTAAATCTAAATAAATAAAGCATACATTTTGAGACATTTTGTCTCATTAAAATCGTTTAACCTTTTAATCCAATATCGATTTGATAGCATTTACATTTACCGCATTTTTAGCTACATTTTATGGCAATGCTTTTTTCGATTTACAAAATTAGCGCAATCAATTTGTAAATTTGTTTCGTTTTTATTTCGTTGTTCATCGCTTTTGGCCTTGGGCAAGTTGATTTTTTTCCCATTATTACGAGAATTATTGTGGCCGTAATTTGTTTGCCATTTGTTTGCCAAATTTATTTGTTCTAATTTGCATTTGTCGGCGTGTTTGCAGTGGGATCTTTTTATTACATAAATCGAATTAAATGGAGGCCTGTCTGGCCAGCCGGTCCAATGTCTGTCTAAGGCTGCTGGCCGTCTGCGTGTGTAAGCCAATATTTATGGAGTGTGTATACAAAAATTGATGGCGTCTGCTTCCATTGTCTCTGGAGAAACAGAATCATAATATTTGTCTCAGTCGCTGTCTGGCTCTGGGTTTTAATATAGATTTCTAGGATTTGCAAGCAAATTCATGCTTATTTGTATTAGTAATCACTGTGAATATATATATATATTATATCACATGCGATTACCGTAATCTTGTCTTCATAATTGTAATCAAAATGTACATTTTATGTAAATGACTCTCCGCCCAATCCACTTTTAGTTCGGAAAACATTTCTTCTACCCCGCGCCAACTGACAAGCAATTTTTAGCAGCGCCAAGACCGTGGCTGGGATTTTAATTAAAATTTATGTTTTAATCCTGATTACGTGTCCTCACCCAATGTTCATATTAGAGCACATGTACCCATCTGCTTGGGTGTGTGAAAATGTGTGTTTGGATGTCGGTTTCGTGTGCGGAAAAGTTGACAACTTTGCTGCTGGTTTCATTTCGTGTGTCGTCATGGCTTTTTTTTCTTTTTTGGGTCACTATTTTTTTGAAACCACTTTTTGCGACTGTCATTTTCATAACAATTTTCGGTTGATAATGACAGAGGTGGGTTACCTAAATATGTCCTGGCTGGGTTTTTTGTTTTTTAGCCTATTTTTTTTTTACTCTAATTTAAAGAGCTTTTCCTGGTGTGCAGCTAAGATTATAATTGTGATGTGCTTTTTTGTCCGGGTTACCTTAGGCCAGACTTTGACTCTGATGCCTGTTAGTTTTTCTGAGAAATTTCCTGTCAATTAGGTTCTGTGTTGCTTGCTAGTTTCAAAGGATTCCCTTTTGGTTTTTATTCAGGTAATTTTACACTGACTTGCTATCATTTGCTTATCTGAGCCCGTTTTTTTAAGGATGCAACTCAAAGGAACCATTAGGAATGTAACTTGTTTTGGTTTCTTTTTTGCAGGAGATTGATCTAGGTATTTTTCTGCAGTTTCTAATTAAATTCTGAAATACTCAGAACTCCGCACTTCCAACGTTCATTTATGTTTGTCTATTGTTTCTTTCCCAGAAGAAGAAAATACCCCACATTCTTCTGAAAAAATGACTTGAAAAGCTTATTAATGACATAATAATGTGACAATAAGAGAACACATAAAATCCTCTTGAAGGAATCTCTTCAAATTACCAGATGAGAGTCAATTAAATTTGACAGGTGTTTGGAATTATGTTTGTTTACCAAATATGGAGTAGGTTTCTAACGACAAACACCAAGGAAACACAACCTATTCACTGTGCGCCCATAATTAGGTTTATACCTATAAAAAAGATAGTCAAAGGAAGCAAATTTAAGGCATTAAAGTGAGCCACTTGAGATATTCCAAACACGTATAAAATTATTCAAAAAACCTTTTTCGCCGTCACTTTGGGTTTCCTTTTTAACACCCAAGGGATCCTTGTGCGCAGGGAAAGGAGTTTTCCTGATTGATTTGATTGTGCCTTTAAAGTCGGAACATTGTCCCTCAGTTAACTTTGCTGTTAAGTGCAGGTTACTTTAATTTCTACTTTTTATTTTTTATTCTTTGCAGGTGATGTGAAGTGAAGTGCATCAATAATTTCTCACTTTTATGACAGCACTTATCCGGTTCTGACCGGGTTCGCCTGTCGTTTGGCTCATCGTCATCATCGCTCACTCAGTGACTTTATTGATGGACAGCCAGGGCGCCTCAATTATGATTTGATGGCCATTTCCTCGACTGTGTCGCACGTTGCGTATGCGTAATACTTGACACATGAGGCCCCGGCCGCCATCTAACGTTTCGGCCTCAATCCTCGTCATTGCAGTCTACTAAAAGCTTTTCCATTTCCCCCCTCAGCCTGAGGCTGTGTATTTCTGTGTATTGGTGATAGTGGAGACTACAAAGCGTATGTGGAAAATGTGATGAAAGGAGGAGAGTATTGAATATTTATAATAATAAAAAATGAAATGCAGCAATGCGAATATCTATTAAAAAGTACTTTGTACTTTATTTGTGTTTATGTTTTAAAGCACGAAATGGAAACAATTAAATACAGTAAAATTTTGTATATAAGTATATTGTTTAAGTTAGTAAGCAGTAAAAGCAGTAAAGAATATCAAATAAGCTTGTATTTTTCCTTAAAAAATAATGATATATATATTCTTGTACTACCCGAATTCCTCTAACCAAAAATCGACATTCCCTACCTCACCTGTCAGCATGTGTCTTAATTCCGAGTGGTTGGCGGAAAAGTTAAAGAAAACTCGGTTGCAATCAAGAGCATTGAAGGGCAGTCATCACGTAAATTGAGATCATTGTGGTGCAGCTGCAGGTAGAAGCTGATGCTGAAGCTGCAGCTAAAGCTGAAGTAAACGTGCCTGTTGCGGTCGCCGTCCTTGTGGCATCCTGGCCACGTAGCCAACTCCCCGCCACACATGACCAACAATTTCGAAGTCATTAAGACAAGCCGGGAAAGTTTTTCCAAAAGGCAAGAAAACCTGAAACCCGAAACAGCAGCGAATTGGCCGGCGGAGCTAAAGTTTTTTATTGCGTTGCAGCTGCATCAAAATTGCCACAAAATCATCATTCACTTCGAGCTGACTTTAATGCGATTTCGTCCCATTTCCCCAGGTGGAATCGGAGTAATTGAAATTCGAATGCAACTGCCGGGACGCTCGTCGATTGTCATGTGTCGTGGCAAAAGTTCAATTGCATTTTAATGAACATTTTCGACTGCCGCTGACCGAGCAATGTTCGAGAGCCCGCACTCTCTCGAGTTTCGAGGCGAAATAAATAAAAGCGAGCATGTCACTAACTTTGCCTGTCTGGAAAGTGCCCTTGCCCTGTGTTTTCCCCCCATCATCATCATCCAGTTGGTATCGGAATGGCCAACAAATGCACTTCGGGCTAAACAAGTGTTTATGTTTGCTGCTGTTAGGCCTTGTGTGTGTGTGTGTGTATCAGGGGCTTTCCTCGATTTTCCAATGCCATTTCTTCCCTGTGACGTTTGCTGTGGAAATGGCATAAAATCCATTGTAGAAAGAAAGGAAAATTTGTGTGTGCATCCTTATGGCCGGAGTCAAGATTTTCCATTATTCCGAAATGCCATTCAGGCAATCAATTTGTTTCAAAACCAATAAACACAATTTAAGCAAGACATTGTCAATGGAAGGTTGAGGGTTTTGGCTCCTCAGGCCAAATTAGTTCTTTCACTCTGATCAAACATCCTCTCCTCCTGTATCTCTCTTTGGTTAGGAATTATTCATAAATTTTTCACACTCCTGCACTTGGCAAAAACTATTGGTCGCTTGAATATTTATGCGAGGGTAAACGAGAGTGAAAGGGGTTTTTAAGGCTACTTGGTCGTGTTTTTCTTTAGCTTGGGAAAAAATTAAACAATTTATTAATCAAGTGAAGAATATATTTTATTCTAATAAAGAATGTCGTATTATTGCTTTCCAACAGACTGCAAATACAGGTCACCAGCAAGTCGCAACACTTAAACTTTAGTTCACTTAAATGATTTGTTTATCTTGAGCTAACCAAACTTTATAAGTTGTCCAGTTAAAGTGAGATTGTGAGAGTGGTAATTGAATTTTAATTGCTTGTATGCAAAGCTCCCACAGAAACCACAGCCAATTTGGAAATACATTTCCATAACAATCAGTGTCCTTTTAAAGGGAGTTTTAAATGCAGTTAAAGTTTATTTACTGACAACAAACAATAAATAAAATAACCGTTGGTCTCTGGACACTGTTAGTGTTTGCTAATGTGGTTAATTATTTTAAAAAATTAATTAAAATTTCTAGGAAATTCAATGAACTGAAACGATGGCAACGATGTCCGTTATGTCAAATTTATAATTATGAAAACCTTCCAAATCGATTGTTTTTTCTGATACGCTTGAGGCAATTGAAATGAACTCAAATCGCTTTCGTTGATGTTTAATTGAATGCAGATTTGTTGTTTGTCCTTTGATTTGTTCGCAAAACTGTTTGATTTTGCACACATGGAAGGAGTGCATGGAGGGGACTCGATATCGATACTCTCTGGCAATTTATGCTGGCTGGTGATGATTGGAACTCAAATCGGTTCACATTTCAACACATACTCGTATTTAGGTGCAACCCCTTTAATTTTCCGCCCCAGTTGAGCGATTCAGTGCATTTGAAATGCCATTTGACGAGCACATAGTCTTAATTATATGCATCACTCAAATATTGCATTTGCATTTTAAAGTTCTGTTTGTTTTGCATAATGTTGATGAAGTTTTCTTCTTCGCGCCATTAGCAGCTAACAAAAAATGGGAAGATGTGTGGGGTTAATTTAGCTTTTTCTACGACAGCTTGACATATTGTGATAAATGATACAGAGGAGCTTCTCTTTAGATTCCTTTAGACTGCTTAAAGGCTTCAAGAGCAAGTGAACGATTTTATAAAGAGATGATTTTATTTTAGTTACAAATAATAATTTCCTTTTTATGTAACTACAAATTCTACTTGATTTTACTTAAAAGCTTTACAAAATTTAAAAAAATTCTGGTTTGTCTCAAAATATACCCTGATTTCTTTGAAATAAACTTTGTAAATTTGTTTGTTTTCCAGCCATAACGTTTCCCACAATAATCAGCAATAGAAGAAATTTTTTTACGATTTCCACATGACACATTTTTTTCGTTTTAGGCTCATCTTCTGCTTGTTGTTTTTACGGCCGCGTTTTATGCCGTGCTCCAATTATGAGTGTTATTCCCGAATGTTAATCGAGCGTGTGAATTGTGCGCATTGTCTGACACAACGTGGGCGTAGCGGAACTCTCAAAAAAATCAAACAAGAAGTCTTTTCCTCCTCCAAAGAACAAACAACAAATCGCAGCGTATCGATATGTGCGTTCATCGGAGTGCGAGGATTGTAAATGTATATTCTGGGTCTGCATCTGTGCCTTCATAACCAGCTTATTTGTCTAGTTGCTCACGTTTCCGCCGCCAATGTCTATATGTGTCTTATATGTATATATATCTGTCTTTCTGCGAAGTCGTTCCATATTTATGAGTGCCTGTTTGAGGAAATGTGTCAGACCGAATTGAAGCGTGTCTCTGGTTATTTTCGTGTGATTCAATCGGGTCTCCAATAATAATTTGGTTGCATAGCAATTGGCAAACAAATTTTTGTGCAATCTATTCGTAAATTATTTGGAATTTGGTTTTGGTGTCATTAACATGAAAAAGTTCAGTTTTCTGAATATAACCAATGTTTATTTAATGTGTATGTTGGTTTTTGGGGGGAAATATTGGTAACCAGACACTCGCATAGATTTAAAGAGACTTCAAGAAATGCTTTTACACTGATTTGAGTCCAATAAATATCTACCTCAATCACCTTGAAATGCTCAGCTTATCCTTTGCAGCAGACAGCATTAACTGGAGCAGTCAGGAAGTCACTGCTCTCCCTCTGCTGTCAGTCAGTCAAAGTTGACTGGCCTGTCACTCCCAAAGCGGTGTACATTTATTTTTTTTTAAAGGGAAACACCTGCGCCGCGCAGACAGCTAAAAGGATGAGTTGAGAGTTGAGCTCTCCCCGTGCATTGTCAGCAGAGTAAACATTTATATGCTTAAATTAAGCATACGCCGCGTGTGCCAATTGAACAATACGAACCCCCGAAGCTTTTGTATTGTGTCAACTTAATTTAATTTCCCAGCTCCGGCAGCTCTGCCAGCTCTGCCAGCTGACAATGCCAAAGATATACAAATGCGTTCTTATTGGAATAAATGCGTGGAAGCGTATGGGACTTGGTCGTTATGATATGATATGTACCTTATGCGGCCTACGGTGTACACAAAGGAAAAATATGGTTTGACTTCAAGGTTTTTCTTTTAAGAAGAGATCATAAATGTACATCTTAGCTTTAAATTTAAGCATTACAAATAAACAAGCTCCTAAACAAGAGCTCTTTTTTTTCACAATTTTTGGCAAGAACACATTTTTGTTGATGTTTTTATTTTCTCTGCATAAAGCGCGTAGCACGTGGCGCTTGCAACCTGTCAAGTGACACTTATTAAAACGTCAATTACTCATTCAGATTTTGTTTGCCCGTCTCGAGTGAGTGTGTGTGTGTGTGTCAAAGGTTGACAATGAGCGTGTATGGGTGGGGTGTGCGTGAGTGTATGTAAACAGACGTTAACAGGTCTGTTAATTGCGTGGGCATAAACAGCGCTAATTGGCAACGCAGCAGCAGGTGCAATGATAGTTCCCCTTCCCTAATTGCCACCCAACAGGCTGCACTTATCAACGTAAAAAATCACAAAAAAAAAAAACAGATGAAAACTGCAGTGATAGGAAGAAAAGTTCGAAAACTGGCTAAAGTGAGAAGTGAAAAGCTTGCCGCAAAAGGCAATTCACGGATGCATTCAAATTGCATGCGTCGTAGTCGTAGTCAATGGCGACAAATAGAAGCCATAACAGCTGCCCACTTCCGCTGGCTATGCAAATATGCACCAATACACAGACACGCGCAGTTACAATTGTGTTCAAAATAATAGTATCGTCTTGGAAATATCGTCTTTCTAATACATAATTAATAATTATACTCACTAACATAAGTTTAAGCAAGATGACAAGCTAACTTCGGGAAGCAGAAGCTTGTATAGGGCATACTTTGCAATTGGATCATGGAAATCGATCATAACTATGCTGAAAATGCAGTAATTTTAATTCGGAGAGCAGAATTTTATTAGTTGATTTTATTAGTTTAACAAAACTACATATCAACAACATTTTGAAACAATTTAATACAATTTTGTGGCTAGATTAACTCGGCTGTTGATGCTGATCAAGAATATATTTGACTAATAGGGTCGGGAATGACTTCTTTGCTCCTTTGCAAGCTTCTGTCTAC